>PVJI01018047.1:0-34344 GCA_004026765.1 Micronycteris hirsuta
AAGAGTTTAAGACAGGAGTTACTAATTTCTTAAAATTTTGGTAAAACTCACCGGAAAAATATCCATGTTCTGATGTTTCCATGCAGGTCAAATTCTCAAGTGGTTATAGGTCTACTTGATTTTTTTATATTTTTCTGCAGCTAGTGTTGATCAGATGTCTATTTCACACAAGTTTCTAAATGTATGGACACAGAGTCGTTGAAAGTAGTCCCTTATGATCCTTTTCATCTCTACTGTGTTTGTACTTAAGTCTCTTTCTAAAATTTCTTTTTCCCCCTTCATTAACCTTGCCAGAGGGTATCTAGTTTATTAGTCTTTTGAAAGAACAAACTTTTGATTTTGTTGATAATTTCTACTGCTCTGTCTTCTAGTTTATTTTCCTATTTTCTCGAGTTGAAAATTTGGTTCAATTATTTTCAGTTACTTTGGTTTTCTTTTTTCTTTTTTTTCCTTAATAAAGGTATTTTAAGGTTATAAGTTTATCTTTAAGCTCCACTTTTGTGGCAAGCCACAAGTTTTGACATGTATTGTTTACTTGTTCAATTATAAATATTTGTACTTGATGTTATGATCTTCTTTAATTCATTAGTTATTTCTACTCTGGCTAGCCTTTTATTATTACATTCTAATTTCATGAAGTCTGCACAATAGTGCTTCTTTGTTATTATTTCTGAGTCTTTGTTTATGTGCTAGAATGGGTCTATATTCATAAACATTCTGCATATGCATGAAGACTGTATGTATTCTCCACTTGCTACTTCAAATTTCTACATGGGTTCTTTATATTAAACTTGTTAATTTGTTATCTAGTCTTTTTTCTTTTTTAATTATATTTTATTAATTATACTGTTGCAGAAACATGACTCAGAACTCGGGAGAGATGGTTGAGCACGACTCTTTATTACTTGCCATGCGCGGGCTCGGAGGAGAGGGTCTCCAAATTCCGAGCCCGAACAAAGATCTTTCGGGGTTTAAATAGCCTGGGACTTCCTGCCTACGTGACAAGACTCACGCCCTGCTACATGGCAAGCAAGGGTTACAGAAGCTTGATGCAGAAGTTAAATCTAGCTATCTTATTTGGTAAAAACAAAGCACAGAATGTTACATGATTCAAGCTAAACACAAGTTCTACAATCAAGGACAAAGCACAGGGGCTAAATACTCAAGTTGCAAAGTACAGAGACAAAACATGGGAGCTTATAAAGTACTGAGTCACAAACACGGAGGTTGCCTGTCCTTCGCCCCGCCGCCCTGCGGGCGGGAGGTGTTTCTGCAGGGGGGCTGCTGCCTTCCTGGGGGATGGAGCCTGCCGCGGCTCCTTGCTCTCTGCAGACGGGGGCTACTCTCTCAGAGTCCCACTCTCTGCAGACTGGGAGGTGTTTCTGCAGTTCAGTAACACGGAGGTTACCTGTCACAATACTATTACAGTTGTCCTGATTTTTCCCCCTCTGCCCCCCTCTAACCTGCACCCCCCACTCCCTCAGGTAATCCCCACACCATTTCCATGTCCATGGGCCATGTGTATAAGTTCTTTGGCTGCTCCATTTCCTGTGCTGTACTTTACATCCCCATGGCTATTCTGTGACTACCTATTTGTGCTTCTTAATCCCCTCACCTCTTCACCCGTTCTCCCCCTCCCCCCTCCCATCTGACACCGATCTGGTAGCTAACTTTTCTCTTACTACTTTTAAAATTCTCTTTCTTTTTAACCACTGGCCTTTTAAATATGATGTGTCTGGGAGTGGGCCTCTTTGCATCCATCATAATTGGGACTCTCTGTGCTTCCTGGACTTGCATGTCTATTTCCTTCACCAATTTAGGGAAGTTTTCTTTCACAATTTTTTCAGATAGATTTCCAATTTTTTGCTTTTTCTTATTTCCTTCCGGCACCCCTATGATGAAAATGTTGGAATGCTTGAAATTGTCCCAGAGGGTGTTTATACTATCCTCATTTTTTAAATTCTTTTTTTCTCGTTGTTGTTCTGTGTGGTTGTCTTTTGCTTCCTTATGTTCCAAATCATTGATGTGATTCTCGGCTTCATCCACTCTACTGTTGTTTCCCTGTAAGTTGTTCTTTATTTCAATTAGTGTATCCTTTATTTCTGACTGGGTCTTTTTTTATGCTGCTGAAGTCCTCTCTAAGTCCCTTGAGCATCCTTATAACCAGTGTTTTGAACTCTGCATCTGATAGATTGCTTATCTCCATTTCGTTTATCTCTTTTTTCTGGAGTTTTGACTTGTTCTTTCATTTGGGCCACGTTTCTTTGTCTCCTCATTTTGGCAGCCTCCCTGTGTTTGTTTCTATGTATTAGGTAGAGCTGCTTTGACTCCATTTCTTGGTAGTGTGCCCTAATGTAATAGGTGTCCTGTAGGATCCAGTGGCACAGCCTTCCCATCACCCAAGCTGGGTATTTGAGGTGCGCCCTTCATGTGAGGTAAGTACACCCTCCTCTTGTAGTTGAGCCTTGGTTGCTGTTGGCAGATCAATGGGAGGGATTTACCCAGTCCAGGCAGCTGCAAGGTCTGAGTGTGACTACTGACCACCAACCTCCCCCCTCCATGGGAGATCGGCTGTGCAGGGGCAGGGTGTTGGTGCTCCTATGTGGTCTGTATCTGCCCGTTGGGTGTGCTGGCCCTGGGGTTTTCTGGGTGGTGCAGGCCAAGGTCAGCCCCCACCTGTTTTGCCAGGGGCACCCTGCCTAAGCTATAAAGCAATCTGAGGTGGCTGCTACCTGTGCTGGGCTTGGAAATACCCAGGTGAAGCCAAGCTGTGAATCTAACCTGCCAGCACTAGGGCTCACTGAGGCCAGCTGTTGCTTGTTTAAGAGGATTTAGGAGCCAAGGCCAGAATTCTTAAGGAAAAGCAGGCTGGGTGGGCCCATAAGGTGGGCGGGGCAGAGCCTCTGGGGATCTCCAAGGTAGGTCAAACAGCGTTAGCCAGGTTGATGGAGTCTCAGATGCAGCACCAGCTTGCCAGCTCTGTAGGGGGAGGGTTTAGAAAAGGGACAATGGCCTCTGCTCACCGCCTTGATGGAAGACACTTCAGTTCCTCCCTGTGTACCACTGGTGCCTTTCAAGCTGCTACCTGGTGCTGGAGCTCAGAGGGAGCGAGTCTGAGTAGGTGAGTCCATGTGTGAGTTCTTTAAGAGGAACTACTTGGGGCTCCAGAAGTTTCTTCCACTGATTCAATATCTGATGGTTTTTGCAGCCAGAAGTTGTGGGGACTTATCTTCCTGGCACTGGAATCTTGGGCTGGGGGGGGGGCGGTGTGGGGCTGGGACTCCTTGCTCCCAAGAGATTCCTCCTGAATTTTTATCCACATGGGTTTGGGAGAAGTCTGTTCCGTGTTTGCACCCCTCCCACCAGTCTGGATGGATGTGGTTTCTTTAATTCCGTAGTTGTCAAGACTTTCATTCGACTTGATTTCGTGGTTGTCAGACTCCATTCGGCTCGATTTCTGACGTTCCTGAGCAAGGGTTGCTCCGTATTTTGGTTGTAGTTTTGATGCAGTTGTGCGAAGAGGCGAGCCGTGTGTGCCTACGCCGCCTCCTGCCTGGAATTGAGTATTGTCATCTGGTCTCCTACGTCTTCTTTATTCTTACTGGTTCTTTTTCTCTTATTCCATCTGAAATGTGTTAAAATCTCCCAGTATAAGAAGTGGTTCTTCTTTGCCTTATCGCCCACTTTTCTTAATGTCCTTTTCTGTAAAGTTTATTTTTGTTTGGTATTAACATTGCTGTACCAACTCCCTTTTGGTTAGGGTCTACCTATCGCTGTGTATTTCTTTCCCTACTTTTACTACAACCCATTTCGTTCCTTCAGGTTTGCCTCTTGTAAATAGGCTATACAGGATAGCTCAATTTTTACACCAACTTGAAAAACTCTGTCTTTTAATGGGTAAATTTACACGTATTGTGATTATTATTTGGAATTATTTATAACATTCCTTTAGTGTCTGTGTGCGACTCTTCACTATGTTTTTTTACTTCTTTTCTGGCTTCAATTGAATTAATCATTTCCCCTTCATTGGTTCCTAAGTTGTATTTTCTATGTATTTTATTTGAGTAGTTAGCCTTACACATCTTGACATAAATAGTTGATGTAACAAAGGTGAGTAAATAATCAATACCTCTGTCGTTTTCCATAACAGCATATGGACTAATGTATTTAATTTATATATCAGCTCCATCATCTATTTTTTATAGCCTAGCATTTAGTGCCACCACATTTTTAATTCTCCCATTAGTTAGTTAGTTGCTTTACAGCTGAGGCTTACCATATTTTATCAAATCTAGGATGTCATCAATTATAAAAAACACATATTTTACGTACCTCCACGAAAAAGAGGGGTGACGTCAGCAAAAATGAAAATGTAAGGAACTCTGAAAATTCCCTCCTCCATAAAAGCAATGAAAATGTTGGCCAAGTTGTCAGAAACAATTTTTTCAGAACTCTGGAAATTAACCAAAGTGTTGCAGCTATCTGGGAAGCTTTTATTTAAGAAACAAAAGACCAACAGGCGAATCTCAGGAAGAACAGCAAGCTTTACAGCCCTTCAGCTGTCGCGACGCCCACCCCCCGCCCCGCGCCCCCCTGCGCTGCAGTAGCCCCTTCCCTACAATGACAGTGGAAACCAGCAGCCTGGCCGCACTGGAAGGGGCGGAATGAGTTGGCGGCCCTTCAAAGTCCCATTCTCAGGGAAGGCCCAAACTACTAAGATCAGAAATGGAAGAGAAGAGAGCACTACTGACATTACAGAAACAAAAGAGATTACAAGGGAATACTATGAACAGATTAAATAGCCTAGATGAAATGGACAAATTCCTAGAAAGACACAAACTATGGAAAATGGCTTTTTAAAAAAGCTGAATATCCGAACAGACCTGTGGACAAGAGGCTGACTTAGTGATCAAAAACTTTCTGCAGAGAAGAGCCTAGGACCACACAGCTTCACTGGAGTGTTCTACCAATTTTGGGGGCCCTGCTGCTTCTCGGTGCCCTCCAACTGTAACGTGAGACCTTCTTCCAAAGTCTGGATTCAGCGGCATCGCTGTCAGTCACTCACAGGATTCGACTTCAGGTTTGGTTTTCAGAAACCTCGACCTGCAGCTCCAGGAGATAAAGGTTTCTTTCAGGGCAGACATACATGCTTCCTGTATCTCGACCCATTTCTTTCTTTCTTTATTTTTTTATTTTTATTGATTCTAGAGAGAGGGGAAGGGAAGGAGAAAGAGGTGAAAAACATCGACCGGTTGCCTCTTGCACACACCCCGACCAGGGACCAAACCTGCAGCCCTGGCATGTGCCCTGACTAGGAATCGAACTGGCAGCCTTTTGGTTTGCAGGATGACGCCCAACCCATTGAGCCACAGAAGCCAGGGTTTGACTCATTTCTCGATCTGGGAATTTAAAATCCTGAACTCCTCTTTTTCCTCCAAATTTTCCATGCACTTAGAACCAACCAACCAGCCCCACAGTCCTCATACCCTTCGTTTCCACTGAACTGCTCCATGGCAGTAGCAACTGGGTCAGTCTTGCCTCCTTTGACCTTGACTCCAGGGTCTAAAGGTGTTCATTTAAATCAGTGCTTCACTATTGCATGCCATGGACCACAGCGACCCCTTTATCCTGGCAGCAGAGTCCTTAATGCCTCTCAACCTACTCAGTTTGGAGAACACGCGCCAGATCCCTGAAGGTTCTGCTCCCTCCCCCAACCACTGTACCAGGCCGGGTTCGGCCAGGAAGCAGAGCCCCCGTGAGTGCTCTGGGAGACGGACTTAACATTATAGGGACTGTGGATGGAGCTGGAAGTGAAGGTCAGGGGTGGGGGGGGAGCTGGACGGTCTCTAAGCAATCTGCCTGACGCTTTGGCCCGGGGGATTCTAGGCGCCGAGCCCACTGGAGTGGGACTGCAAAGGGGGGTTCGGAGGGAGGTCTGTGGGGCGCTGGTGCTCTGAGCCGCCACCTTCTCTGTGAGTTCACTGCTGTGCATCTCTTGCCGGGCCTGGTACAGAGAAGAGCTGACTGTGGAACAGGAAAGGAGGACAGGCTGGGACTCACTGGGCACCTGGGCATCTGTGTGGGAAAGGTAGTCCGTAGCTTGCCCAAGTCCACCATAGAATAATCCAGCACAGGGAATATAATGGCTCTGCAGCTCATAAATGTACAAGTTATACTTTTAGCCATTGACCGAATCGGACTTGCTCTGTCAAAACTCCACATTGTAGAGTCTGACTGGCTCAGCTTGGGTTGGGTGTCCACACTGGGTCTGACTGGCTTTGCCCAAGGAGCACAAGTCACATGGTAACACATGGCGAGTGCCCTCCCCTGGGAACGAAGGGGACGTTCTCAGAGAAGAGAGTTAAGGCATAGCTTAGGCACAAACCCCTGGCCTGGCATTGTGTGAAATCAAGAACTTTGGGGGGTGCTTTTTGTGAACGTGAGGTGCTCTGCTCACAGAGCTCACACTCCATTCCCAGGTGCTGGGATGGCAGGAACAAGGGGGAGATTGACATCCTTGTCATCCACTCAATAGATTTTCACCACATGCCACACACTGCTTTAGGCTTCAGAGCTAGTGCAATACCAGCTTTCCCGATGAGCTTACAAATTAGAAAATTTTAAACAGTCGAGGCCTGACCCCGAAAGGAAGAAAATATCAGAAAAGAAATGAGGCCGGTGGTACCCACAAGACAAGTAGCTTCTCAACTCAACAGACCCAAAGATCGCCAGCAGTGTGCTCATCACTGAGCCCGTCCTGGGCCACCCAAGGGTTCACGCGTGTGCTCGGAAAACGTCTCCCATCTGGTGTCACGCTAGGGAATTGTTCAGGCAGGTGCGGCCACCAGAGGGGACACAGGAGAGGCGCGGGAAAACAAAGTTAACTCACCCGTGGGCTCTAGAGAAACAGCTCTGGGGGGCGGCTCACCCAAGCCGGTGGGGAGTCCAGAGAACAAGGACCTGTGGGCAGGTGCCTTTACTGGGGGTCACGGTGGGGTACACCAGAAAAGATAAAAGCGATTTCACTGGTGTGTTTGAAGGTCATGGTCAGGAGATGGCAGGAAGGGGAACTTGTAACAGAAGCCAACCTTATAATACTGGTACACCTAATCAGTCACCTAGTCAGTCACCTGTGGTCACCTGGGCCAGGTGCTCACAGCCTGTTTGTTGGGGATGTTGAGGCAGCAGGAGAAAAGGAGGGGGGAGAATGATGAAAATTTCAAATTTACAATAGAGTTGCAGGAAGGGCGAGAATGCGAAAGAGGGAGGGGCTGAAATTACTGTTATCAGTACAGTGGTTTGAGCTCAGGGAAATGTACCCAGGGTTTCCACTTCTCCTTCCACTCTCCCTCCTTCCCTTCTACTGCCCTTCTTCTCTCCTCTCCTCTCCCCTCCCTCCCTCCCTCCCTCCCTGCACCCCTCTCCAGGAGAGATGAGGAAGCTGGGCAGTCTGTGGCTCAGTGGTTAGCCGTTATATATTACTAGTCACATATTTTACACTCGGCAGCATGAAAAAAAGGACATAAAACTGCAATTAAGTGTCTGAACTGTTGCTATTTTGGAAATTAAAACAGCCTACATTATCCTCGGTGCAACTCCGATTACTGACTCAGGGCTGCGGAGCGGTTATTCCCACCACTTCCACCGACTTCTTTCCCATAAAAACCCGTTGTTAATGGGTCCCCGGGGACCTCTGAAAATAACAAGATCTGTAATAAAGAAATTAATAACATGCAGAGCAGGCCACAGCTAAAAAGCTTTTTAGAATATATTAATGGTTCTGTTCTGAATGAGGCATATTTGCACCCACATACCTCCTGTCCTTGATTTCTAGCTGGTGCCCGGTGGAGGGGAAGGGCCACCCTCTGGAGTCGCCTCCCTGCAGAGCAATGGCGATCCCAGCCCGCGCCTCCTCTGCTGCCCGCTGCCCCGTCTCCATCTGTTGCCCCTTCTCCCTCTCCTTTGTCCGCCTTTGCCCCGCGTTCCTTCTTCCCATCGCTGTCTCTGGGCCTTGGGCCGGTTCTCATTCGATCTCTTCTCCCTTTGTCTCGGTTTTCCCTCTTTTCAGTTCACATCCTCTCCCTCCCTCAATTTTTCTCCAATTAAATGCCTCTCTGTGACTTTCTACATTCCTATCACCTACCTACCTACCTACCCACCCCCTATCTATCCCTCTCTCTCTCTCTTTCCCAATCACAGCCCATGGACCCCTCGGTCTCCCCTCCCACTTCTCCCATGTCCCTGTCTGGCCCCACCGCCCCGGCTCTGCTGCTTCCCTCTTCCACTTCCCCAGTCCTGCATTTCTCAAAACTCCACACATTCTCTGTATGAATCAAAAATTCTTGCCCTTTCGTTCATTTAACACACAGTTAGGACTTTCCTAAAGAGAGTTCATTTGGAGACTTAGTGGCCACTAAGAAAACGCTACTGCCTAGAAAGGGCCACGCCCCCCCTGGGGTTCTGGGTTCCCACGCCCTGTGGGGCCAGGAAGTCAGCCCCGAGATGGAGGGGCGATTCTCCACAGCTTGCCTTCCGCCAGTGTCAAGGACAAGAGCTTTGGAACCAGACAGCCTGCATCCCAGTCCCGTGTCCTCACGTCTTCACTAGCTCTGGGATCTCGCAGCAAATCACTGAAACTTTGAGCCTCAGTTGCTTCACCTGAAAAATGGGGATAAAAATAGGGAGGTAAATAATGTGTGCCCATTTTCATCACCCACCATAGTGTCATAAACAGAAAACAGAAAATACGATGGCAGAGTCCTTTGCAAGTGACTCTGCAGCTCCTCCTATCAAGCAGTGGGGCCTATTTCCCACCTTTCGAATCTGGGCTGGTCTTATGACTTCCGTCTCCGATGGAATCCAGCGGAGGGGCAGTAAGCCGGTGCGGAGCCTGGCACGCCCTCTGGGGACTCCTGCCATTGCCGTAAGAGTAAGCCTGGGCTAGCCTGACGAGGGATGAGCGCTACATGGGCAGAGACAAGCTGTCCCAGCTGAACCCCGTGGGCCAGCCAGCCCCCAGCCAACACGGCCACTGCTACAGACCCATGAATGGGCCCAGCCCAGGTCGGCAGGGCTGCCTCGCCGAGCCCAGCCCAAATCCTGGCCCACAGAATCATGAGCTAAGTAAATTGGTTTTTGTTTTTGTTTTTTTTACCATCTTAACCCTTGGTAAGTGCACAGCCCAGTAGTGTTAGGTGTGTTTGCACCGCGATGCACCAGGGCTCCCAAGCCCTTCCCACCATGACCTCTCGCCTTGTAAAAGCACTTGATGCCGCCGAGCTGTGCCCTCATCAACGGTTAAGATGATAAAGCTAATGCGGTGTGCACTGAATCCCAGTTTCTCCACGCCCTCGCCAGCACTTGTTGTTTTCTGGTTTCGTGGATAGCAGACATCCTCGTAAGTATGAAGTGGAAGGTCCACACTTTTACTGCAATGGGTGCCCAGCTGTCCCTGCCGACACGGTGAGGCTGAGGTGAGCTGTCCCCCTTAGCTTCCCGAGGTGCTGCCTCCTAATGGCTCATAAGTGGCCTTGTCGCCAAGAGTCACCCTTGGCCAGACCTGCCGTCTCCCCCGGGATGGTGCACAGGCGATGACTGCTCGGGGCAGAGGTGAAAGGCCCAGCCTCCTTGCCCCAACCTGGAGCCACTCCGAAGGGCCACCCAGCTCCACAGCTCCCGTGGAGATGAGCAGAGGCCTCCGTTGTAACTAGATTGCAGTTCGGTTTCATGCTCTGCCGTTTGGGGGGCCCAGAGGGACCAGACAGAGGCCCGTGTCCACCTGGTTCAAAGCCAAGTTGGGGAACCACCGCACTAAACCCTGGAGCAGGGGCAGTCAGACTGTTGGGGCCCTGGCCGAGGGTGAGGCCAGCGCACCCAGTCTGGGCCTTGGGCTCTGTGCAGGGACCAGGCCCACCTCAATGGACAGCCCTCCCACCAGTGTCCCCAGGACGCGGGCAGCTCAGGCTCTGGGAGACACTGACTGGCTCCTGTCTGCACTTCAGTGTGCTGAGGACCTGCGCCTCTGCCTGACACCAGCAGCTTCGAGGACAGCGGCTCCTCACCTGACACCGACCTGCAGTCTTGGCACCTGCGAGCTGGTGCTCTCGCGATCCCTGGCTTGGCTTGCGCTGCTCCCCAGGATGCATGCCCTCATCTTCTTGGTTCAACTCGAGAGACCTCCTTCATGAAGCCTTTCCTCGTTCCTCCCTCTGCCACCCACGTAGGTAGAAACCCTCCCCTTTTGTTCTCCCACTACAGCCCCTGACTCCCTCCCCCGCCAGGATGTGTCCATCCCTGCACTAGACACTCCTCGCGGGCAGAGCTTGGCTTGACTCCCCTTGAGGCCGCCGGGGCCCAGCAGGCACCTGGCACAGAGCGGGCACCCGTGGGGATGGGCTGAAAGGGACAGGCCTGGCTCGGCCCTGGGAGCACCAGCACAGGTCTGCTCCCGTCCCAGCAAAGCCCAGAGCTCTAGGCGCTGTTGGTTCTGTCAGAGGTGGACACCGCTCCCCAAGCCAGGGGGCTGCTTCTGTTCAGCCACATCTGCCCGCCAGCCCAGACTGAAAAGACCCAGGCAGCAGGCCCAGGGCTAGGGTGGGGCCCCAAACGCACCTGCACCCCTCCGAGAGCCAGGTCTTTACATTTTGCTCCAGGGGCCCCTCACCGCCTCACCGCAGCCCAGCCCCGCGACAGCAACAACAGCAGCCACGCCCGACATCTGCGAAGTGCTAACTCCGTGCAGGGCACTGAGCTAGTCCCTTGGCAGGTGTGGTGTCGTCAATCCACACAAAGCCTCTGTGAAATGGGAACCTCGGGGTCTCCGTGAGGACACCAGGGCACAGAGAGCTGGGTGACTGCTGAGTGGCACCAGCAGCCCTGCCCTGGGGAGGGAGACCCTTCCCTCCACGGTCCCCACCTCTGGGCCTTTGCACATGCCGCACCAGGAACCAAAGAAACAGTCTGCTGCCGCGTTTCCCTGAATCTTCAAAGCACAGCCCTGGGCCAGGGTGCTTTGGCTCCTCTTCTTTAAGGGTGAAGAAACTGAGTCCCGGAGCGACGTGGTGCCTCCCTCCACTCCGGCCACCCAGGGTGTCGGGGCCAGAGCAGGAAAGAGTTCTCATCTCCTGCCCCGCCCCCAAGGACTCCTCGGTGAGACCTTCCACCACCCCGCCCCTCATCAGGTATTTATGGTTTCGCCTGTGAAAGGACAGGCCATCCCGATAAGATAGAAACATTTTATGGGGTAACAAAAATATAGATAAAATTTTATAGTGCAAATCAGGAGGAGGAAAGTATTAAGTTCCACAAACACCTTTAAATTTTAAACAGCCCCATGGCAGGGTCCCTGGAGCCAAACTTAAATAATGGATCAGAAGGGGGATAAATCTCCTCGGTCCCCTGTGTGACAGTGAGAGAGACCTGATCGACAAACAGACAGGAAGGGGGGCGCGGGCGGCCGCCCGGTGCAGCGCCGGGCCCTGGTGGGCCGCAGTGCGGGCAGAGAGCCTTGTCTTTATTGTACTTATAAAATATACATGGCCCTTTATTGAATTGCCTGCTGTCGAAATCTGCAAGAATGTTATTGCCTTTTACTGTCCTGGAGAGAAGCAGAGCAGCAACATCTGTGTAATTTCATAAGATGCAGGAGCCATAAATCTGATTGTGCCGGATATAAGATCGATCGTAAAAAATCACGCATTGAACAGAGATCGGGATGCTGGGAAGCAGCAGGGACTGCAGCAGCTTGTGGGGTGAGGCTCTGCACCCACCACGGGCCGTCCCAGGTGGGGCTCTGGACAGCAGGTGCTTTGGAGAGGCGACACCTTCTCTGCGGGGTCAGAGCCTCACTGGGGACCCTACATGGGGTCAAAATCCTCCAAGGCCTGTGGGGACCTGCCCTCAGGAGGGAAGCCAGAACTGGAAGGGGGCTCAGGATCCACTGTCCCTGATAGGTAAGAGGCACAGAGGGATGGAGACACACTCAGTCAGTCACCCCCAATATCAGAGACACACTGCCCCCACCTAGGGACACAAAGGTACAACCAAGACACACTCTCTCCAACCCCTGTCCCAACCTCCCCCCACACCACCAGCCACAATAGCCCAGCTGCCTGAGCCCTCCCTGCTGTCACTTGCTTTGTATCTTCATAAAAAGCACAACTGTCTTGAATACACATGTAGATACTGGGGACGGCGACAACAAATACAACCCCTCTCCTTCCCTCCGACCGTGGAACCCGTGAGCAGACAGGACACGGCAGAAAGAGCCACTCCTGCGCCTTCTGAACTGAACGGCCCGCCCCTTCCCTTGCAGCCTGACCCTGCGGGGTGAACCTTCCTAGGAAGCTTCCAGCACTCCATCACGGGCAGCGGGCACCCTCACGCAGGCAGGAGGGGAAAGCATTACGTTTCTGCCCCCAAACCCCGCAGTCGAGTCTCATCTCCCTTGGGGTAGAATCAGGGAGGGATACAGACAGGGGCCAGGGGCGTTCCTCCAGGAAATGGCGGTCCCCAAGGCAATGACCATGTCTTCGTCCCCGCATCTCTCCTAAGATGCAGTCCCAAGAAACTCATCAGAAAGTGTGAAAAGATGGGAAAGGTTTGCCCAGGACTTCTGGGCCCTCTGAGGGCCTGCACATTACCTTCCCTGCCAGTCAGAGCTGTCCTTGCCTAGAGCTGTGTGAGAAGGGGTGAGATTTTGAAGGACAGGAAAAGGATAGAGATAAGAGCTGGTTGCTCCCACAGCGATGATCTTCCAACAGCACTCACTTCTCTGCTGCTGCAAAACAAATTACCCCCCAAACACAGGGGTGTGAAGCAAGAACCTCTGTCAATCCACAGCTTCTTGTAGGTCTGGAATCCCACGAGGCGTGGCTTAGCGGGGCCTTCTGGCCCGGGGCCTCTCACAGGCTGCGGTCTTCTCCGGGCTCAGCTGCGGGAGACCCCACATCCAAACTCACTGGTGTGGCTGTTGGCAGCATTCAGTTCCTCAGGGGCTGCTGGCCGGAGCCGCTCCCGCACAGTGCCTTGTCGCATGGACCTCTCCCACAGAGCAGCCTGCTCCGTGAAGTGTACAGGCCGAGAGGGCACAAAGAGAGAACACCGGCAGGACAGAAGTCCAGTCTTCGTGACCCTAATCCCAGCAGACACACCCCCATTGCTTCTGCCATATTCCATGCATTAGAAGCAAGTCCCACTCAAGGGGCGGTGGATACACAAGACGATAAATACCGAAGGTGGGATCACTGGGAGCCATGTCAGAAGACACCTATCACAAGCACTCTTTCTGGAAGCTCTTCCTCCCCACCACAAGCAAGGCCCAGGAGGATCCCTGTGGTCTGTGGCTCAAAGCAGACTACAATGAGAAGGCAGGCATGGTGAGGCCAGACTGAGTGTGGCTACAGGCTACTATGACCAGGACCAGAAAGAGGTGACCCTGGACTCGAGTGGGATTCTTCACATCAAAGCCTTAGACCAACCTGTGGGGGTGGATGATATAGTTAACCAATCAGCCATTGCAAATCTCATTTTCCCTGGCCGCCTTTCACTACAGCCCAGAAGGCTGTTACTCTTTTTCCCAGCATCCCTTGCAACCAGGATAGTCTACAATGCAGTTTTGGCCAATGAAATGTAGCATTCTCAGTGGCTCTAGGTAAGAAGTAGCTGGCACCATCCAACTCCCGCTCCCTCCTTCCTCGGACGGACTTGCTGTCTGGAGTGGTGGCAGCCACCTTGTGACTATGAGATGACAACCATACACTACAAGCCCACAGTAATCAAAGCATCATGGTACTGGCATAAAAAACAGATATACAGATCAGTGAACAGAATACAGAGCCCAGAAATAAACCCACTCCTTTCTGGTCAATCAGTACTTGACAAAGGAGGCAAAAATATGCAATAGGGTTAAGACGGTCTATTCAATAAATGGTGCTGGGAAAATTGGATAGTCACATGTAAAAAAAATCAAGCTAGACCACCTTCTTACACCATACACAAGGATAAACTCAAAATGGATTAAAGACTTAAATGTTAAGACTTGAAACCATAAAAATCCTAAAAGAAAACAGACAGTAAAGTCTCTGACATTTCTTCCTGTAGCAATATTTTTTCTGGTCTATCTCCTCAAGCAAGGGAAACAAAAAATAAACAAATGGGATTATATCAAACTAAAAAACTTTTACACAGCAAAGGAAACCATCAGCAAAGTGAAAGACAACCCACTGAGTGGGAGAACACATTCACCAGTGACACATCTGGTGAGGGGTTAGTATCCGAAATTTATAAAGAACTCAAACAACTGAACACCAAAACACACACAAACATTCTAATTTAAAAATGGGCACAGGATGTGAATAGACACCTCTCCAAAGGGGACACACAGATGGCCAACTGACACATGAAAAGATGCTCAGTGTCACTAATCATCAGAGATATGCAAATTAAAACCACAATCAGCTATCACCTCACACCTGTCAGAATGGCTATCGTCAATAAATCTAGAAACGAGTGCTGGCGAGGATATGAAGGGGGAACCCTTGTGCACTGTTGGGGGGGTGCAGACTGGGGCAGCTGTCGTGTGGCAGCTCCTCACAAAACGGAACTGCCTTATAAGCCAGCGATCCCACTTCTGGGAATATATCCAAAGAAACCCAAGACCACTGATTTGAAAGAATATATGCACCCCTATATTCACCGCAGTGCTATTCACAATCGCCAAGACTTGGAAGCAGTCCAGGTGCCGGTAAGTAGATGAGTAGATAAAAAAGCCCTGGTACATTTATACAATGGAATACTACTGGCTGTAAAAAGGAGGAAATCTTACCTTTTGTTACAGCATGGATGGACCTAGAGGGTATTGTGCTGAGTGAAAGAAGCCAGTCAGAGAAAGACAAACACCACAATTTCACTTACATGTGAATCTAATGAAAAACATAAACAAACAAAACAGAAACAGACCCCTATATACCGAGAACAGACTGACAGCTGTCAGAGGGGAGCGTGCTGGGGGCTGGATGAAATAGGTGAAGGGATTAAGCAGGAAAAAAGACCCCATAGAACAGACAACAGCACAGGGATTACCAGAGGGAAAGGGGGTGGGGGCAGGTAGGAAGGGGAATAAACGGTGGCGGAAGGAGACTAGACTTTGGGTGGTGAACACACAATACAATATACAAATAATATACTGTAAAATTGTACACCTGAAATGTATATGACTTCATTAACCAATGTCACTGCAATAAATTCAATTTAAAAAAAGATGATACCCACAAGGATAGCAAAGCCCACCTGCTAAGAATATTGGACTAGAAAGACAGAAGGAGCCCTGGCTGGCATGGCTCTGTTGGTTGGGCATTGTCCCTAAAAGTGAAAGGTCGAAAAGAGAAAGTTTGCCAGTTCGACTCCCACCGGGGCACATGCCTGGGTTGCAGGTTTGGTCCCCGATCGGAACACGTAGGAGAGGCAACCCATCAATGTTTCTCTCTCACATTGATGTTTCTCTTCTTTTCCTCCCTCCCTTTGGAGGAAGGAAGGGAGGGAAGGAGGACGGATTTAAAGCCATCATTGAGTTTTGGGTCAGCCACCACAAGCAGTCACCTTTCTCAACTCCATTCTGCATGAGAAAATACACTCCTCTTTGTTGGAGCCGCTGTTTGCGGAGTTTCTGTTGCCGACACAGCCAGACACACCCTCCGTCTGGACGAGAGTGGGAGCCAACTGCGACAAGCGCGGCTTTGAAATGAGTGCCCCTTCTGCAAGGCGATGCTGTGCACTGGTGTACAGATGCAAAACAAGCAGACAGGCCCAACAGTTTTTAAAGGAACGCTGTCCAATCTGGCAGGAGTGTGGGGAAAGTGATCATTCTTATGTACTTTGGGCGGAAGTATAAACTGGTTTAGCCTACCGAGAGTAATTTAGCTCTATCTGTTATACTATGAAGTACATAAACTCTGACCTAGAAACCTCGTGTCTATAAATCTATCCTGCGGAAATAATCACATGCGTGTGCAGCGTGATGAGCACAAGACTGTTCACTGTAGCATTGCTCAGAAGAGCGAAGGCTGGCAGCAATGGCGATCTCTGGCAGCAGGCGCACAGTGGGTAGGTGCTGGGTGAGGCCTGTGCGGTGCAGCCTGGGAGCTGCTGGCCGCAGGTGGCCACTGAGCACTTGAAATGTGACCAGTCCGAACTAAGACGTGCCGTTAGTGTAACATACACGCCGGGTTTCAGATGTTTAATATTTAAACATAATGTAAAATAGCTCAAGAATTATGTATTGTTTACAAGTTGAAACGGTAATATTTTGGGCCTATTAGGTTAAGTAAAATATATTACTCAAATTAACTCCGCTTGTGTCATTTTCTTTTTTTTTTTTTTCAGCATGGCACTAGAAAATTTAAAATTACGCGTGGGGCTCACATTACGTTTCTATTGGACAGGGCCGTTTTAAACACAGATGCACTACTACACAGTCTCTGAAAGAGTGAGGGAGCTATGAATGCACACTTGGAGAAGTGTTCACAATATATTGCTCAGTCAATAAAGAATCTGCACAACTAGAAAAACACTATGTTCCCAAATTTGGAAAAGAAATCCAGTGAGAGTAATGTGTGTAGAAAAAATTCTTCAAGAACATATCAAACCACAAACAGTGGTTACTTTGGAGTGAAATTGAGGTCTTGCTTTTTATTTTTTTTACGCTGTTATTTAATTTTATTGCATGTATTTCTTCTGTCCTTGATATGATTTTTAATGGGAAAGACACAAGAGTAACAAGCAGCAAAGTAGCAGCTGCCACATTTGGCCACGGAACCTCATGCATTCTAAACCAGGTTTCTGAAAAATGCAGAGGGGCGGATCAGAGGAGAAAACTGCAGGCAAGCCGAGTGGGACGAGAGGGCAATTCCAGGTGACAACGGCTCAAAGAAGACATCCAGCCGTGACTGAGACGCCACTCCAGCATCCTGGCCGAACCTGCCCCACTACTTCGTGTTCCCGCCCTCCTGCTTGAGGCCGCTGGAAGCCACCACCAAGCCCTCCTGAGGGGACACGAGATGTGAAGGCCCCGAGAACTGCCGTTCGGCCAAACGGCACGCAGCTCCCCCGTGTCAATGGTCTCAGTCAAGGCTCATTGTAAACCACAGGAGTCCACCTCCAACCGGCTCACAAGAAAACGAGCTGTTGTGTTGCAGCGTCCTGACTCTCAGGCCAGAGCTTAGTGATCAGGCAGAAGGCTTAACCAGACCAGACTGCCGACATCAATGAGACTTCCCAAGGCCATCTTATCTTGCAACCTGGTGACTCCCCATCCGCCCACATCCACTGAGAAGTTCTTGGCCATTCCCTGGGCCAGGTAACTGTCGCCAGGGAGTCTGTCAGTAAGCATGGCCTCGGGGGGCCTCCTCTGTTTAGGTAGGGTGTGAACAGGTCTCAGTAAGATCGCTGTGGGCTGCGCAACACTGCAGAATGTTTATGCCTGAGTGAGATTTGTTGTTGCTTTCTTCAGTTCATTCTTTACTTTTCAAAGTGCCAAGTTCAAAAGCCTCCCTCCTGTGTGAAGGTGGAATAGCTGAGCACAGGAAGTCTGCAGGGCCACCTGCCCCCAAGCCTTGTCAAGGACTCCCTCTGAGGCATATGCCATATTCTTAGATATGCAGGCGGGACCCATGATGACACCTGTAAGGCCCCGTTCCCAACGCCAGCTGAAAGCAGGGCGATGCCACCTGGATGTCTTCACATCTGCCATGTCCAAAAGCTGCCTCCTGCCTCAGTTAGTCCTGCACTTTCTTGTCATCTTCTTCTTCTTGCATTTTACCATATGTAAATTTTTTACAACTTCATTAAGATACCTTTACATACCCTAAAATTCACCCATTTGAAGGTCTATTATAGTCACAGAGTTGTTCAATCGTTACCATTCATTTTAGGACATGTTCACCACCCTAAAAGAAACCCCATACCCGGCAGTTGCCAGAGCGCCATTGAGCCCTAACCGACAGCCACTGGGAACCACTTATCCACTTCACGTCTCTACAGACTTGCTGTTCTGGAAATTTCCTCTAAATAGAACCACAATATGTGGTCTTTTGTGACCAGTTTCTTTCAACTGGCATACTTTCAAGGTTCATCCGTGTTGTACTGGGTTGGCCAAAAAGTCTGTTGAGTTTCTTCTGTAAAATAAAAGACACATTTTTCATTTTCACCAATAACTTTATTGATTGGGATATTTTGAGTATGTCAGCTATCTCCGCATGGTATAACACTGATTGTTCTCAGTTAATGTTTCGATCTGATCACTATCAACTTCAACTGGTCTACCCAACCATAGAACATTATCCAGAGAGAAATCTCTAGCATGAAACTTTGCAAACCACTTTGAGACGTTCGATCAGTCGCAGAGCCTTCTCCATGCGCTGCACACATCTTTTTATGTGTGTTTCAGTTGCATTTTTACCTTTCTTGAAATAATAAAGCATAATATGCTGAAAATGATGCTTATTTTCTTCCATCTTCAATATTAAAATGGCTACACAAAAATTCACCAATTTTGATATTTTTTAATGCACACTGATATGACAGCTGTCATGATACAATCTAACAAAATTGTTTGGAATGAAGTTAAAGACAGCTAAGTGCTCCTAGAGGCACCTTAGGGAAAAACCGAACTAACTCTTTGGCCAACCCTCTAGCATGTATCCATACTTCATTCCTCTTTACTGCTGAAGAACAGTCCATGGATGAATACAGCATGTTTCGTTTATCTATCAGTCAGCTGATAGACGTAGGGTCGTACCCAGTTTTTGGACATTACTGACAATGCTGCTATGAACGTTCAGGTACAAGTTTCTGTGTGAACATATTTTTCACTTCTCTTGGGTGTATGCCTAGCAGGGAAACTCACCTTTCCCTGAATTCTCCAGCTTCCTGGGCCACCCTTCCCTATAACATCCACAAAACAGGAAGGTGAGCCCCCCGCCCCACTTCCTCATGGTGCAGTGGCTCACTGACTTTCCTTGCCCTGGTGTGGCAGGAATCTCTGAGGGACACATAAGTGCTTCACAGACCCATCTCTTCATGAACTGGCCGTGGCTTCGGGGGTTTCTGCCCATCGTCCCTGCGGCCTGTCCCCTCTTCTCCAGTATACTGCGGCTCTCCCCAAATGTGGACACAGGCACCCCCTAATTCTTCCAAAGCACAGCTAAGGCCGAACTGTAGCACTCAGAATTTTCCTGAAACCTGGGGTGGCACAGAGCTGATGGGCAACATTAAGACCAGATGTTCCCAAAGAAGTGAGGGAGGGTCCCCCGCTGGAGGCAGAATGCAGCCAGATTCTGTGATTCTGTCCTCTCCCCCCAGGAGGGCGGATATGTCATGTCTTCCCTCCATCCAGAGCTTGGTGTAGGCACAGATTAAGGCCTGGCCAATGTGTTCTCCATTTTCTGCCTCTCCACTCTCCTCGGCAATCTGACCTTGGGTCCTCCAGCCCAGGGTGGAGGTGAGGACAGCCAGGCAAGGAGAGAAAGAAAGCTATTACCTGACTGTTCTGTCAGGAGCTGCCGTCACGCTCTCCAGGCCTGGCAGGAGTTCAAAGCTGAGTTTCTCTCTCGGCTCTTTACATGGGTTCTTCAAAGACTTTTAATCACAGGGTTTCTCCCCGTAGTTCCTGGGCCCAGGCACATGCACCTCTCTTCTGGCTGCGAGCTCACTCCTTCCTCAGCTCTGAGGGACAGCTCTGCTCTACTTCGGTGTCCAGGCCTCCACACAGCCCTGCTGGTCCACAAGAAGCATCACTGTATCCTCACCCATGGCAGCATGAGAGTCAAAGCCCCTCCAACAGGCAGCTTCCAGCAGCCAATCAGCTCACCTTAGCCCTTTGCTCCAGCAGCCAATCAGCCCATATGAGCCCTTTAGCTGTACAGCTGGGATTCAGACACAACCCCGCTCTCAGCCACAACTTCTGGGGCTGCATATTACGCTCTCCAGGTGGTTCTACTGAAACCTCTCTCACTAGCTTCAGGTAAGAGACAGGTACCTCCAGCCTCTCCCACATCACCATCACACCAACAGCTCTCTCCAAAAGTCACTCCACAGATTCTCTTCCAGTAGCCGCTCTCCTGCCCCTTTCCTGTGTTCGGTGTGGTGAGAAGTTAGAAGGCTGTCTAACGAGTTTCTCACTAAAAACTCCATGCAGGTCCTGCAGGGCATCTGGTCTCCTAATTCCTACTGGAATGTGATGTCCATTGCTTAGGGTGTGGCCAAAACCATCATTGCAACACCGTCAACCCGTAACACCGCTGTTGGAACGGCAACATGAGAACCACAACTACGGGGGAAAACTGCCAACAATTTCCAGACAGATCAAGTAAGTTACTGACAAGGGAAAGAATGACAGCTTGTCAGTGGGCATCTCATTTGCCACACTGGATGTGAAGTAGAAAACAATGAAGAGCTCTGAGGGGAGATGCCACCCCCAGCAACGCTATACTCGTGTGAGAAGACAACAAAAAATTTCAGACCTGTAACATCCCCTTTCTGGAAAAGGGATCTGAAGAGGCATGTAGTTGAGGTCAATACTTTATAAAGCGTGGTCTGCAAGAAGCCCGAGTGGGAATTCAAACCTGTTAAGCCTTTTCCTTTGTGATGGCTCAGGTACATTTTATTGGTTTTCTTTAAGAACTGTTAAGCTTCTAGATAATTCTAATTAATGGTTGAAATGTGAATTTTTATGCAGTCTTTCAAAAAGGATTCTTGAAATATAAGACACATACACTAAACAAATAATAATGCATCATTTACCACATATGTTAATTTAATAATTTTTCTAAAGTGTGGATGGTAATGAAAGCACACTAGAACATTCTAAAGGCCAAATCTTGTTTGCAGATTATAGATACTTTAAAATTTTGACATTGTTATTAGCAACAGAATTTTAAATGTTTGTTCATTTTTTTATGTTGTTCACTTACTAAGGTCTGCTTTATGACCTGAATTCATAATTTCACTGGTGAAAAAGCATATAGAACTGCCCGACGCAAAAGGAAAAAGATCAAGCCTGTAAAAGTCAATGAAAGAAAAAGAGAAAACTACAAAAAGTAAAAGAAACAGAACGTAGCACAAGATGTCCAAAACAAGACCGATTAATTGACACCTGTGAAGTTGTAATCATTAAATTTTATTAAAAGACAAAGATTCTCGGATTGAGCGAAAAAGAAAAATCCAGCCCCATTCTTGGTTCGGTTACCTCCTGCTGAGTGACAAACCATCCCAAAACCTAGCGACTTAAAGCATCGCTAAATTATTATTTCTCAGGAAGGGCTGGGTGGGGTCCCTCATTCTGCAGCATTGCGTGGGGCGCTGCGCAGGACCCGCCCAGCCCAAGACGTCACTCACGTGCATGCATGGCGCCCACTGCGTCTCCCCCGGCCTCTCCGTCTCTAAGAATGACGTTATTCCACGTTACTGCTTGAGCATCTTCCGAGCATGGCGGCCGCTTCCTCAAACACAAGCGGAAGTTACCGCCTCTTATTTAAAGGCTAGGCTGGCCCTGGCACAACGTCACTTCCTCCGCTTCCTATTGGTCAAAGCAAGACGAAAGAGCAAGGAAATAGACTCCTCCCCCTGGTGGGTGGAGCGATCTGTGCTTACAGGGCAGGAAAGAATTGCCATAAATTCTTTGGAAACTGTCTATCTCCATTGTGCTTTACAAGAGATCCACGTAAAGTTCCATAATTATGGAAGATTTAAAGTAGATAAATATATTTCGGGAAAATTCAAATAGAATAAAGCAAGTGTGGTAATGTTCATATTTTTAAGGGCATAATTCAAGGGGAAAAAGCATTAAATGAAACCGCGGCATGTTTTTTAACTGATGAAATAAATGTATATTCATCCAGAAAACATTGCAATATTTATTGAACACTGACATAGATAATTCTATTCCTCTCACAACAATTCTGGGAGGTAAATGCTATTCTTTGCCCCATTTCACAGATGAGGAACCCAAGGCTTAGAGAGATTAAGCAAATCCTCCATACCCACATGTTTTGTGAGGGAAAGAACCAGGATTTGACCACAGGTGACCTAATGCCAGAGTTCTTGCTGTTACTCACTGGGGAATTTATTATGAATCTGAATCAGACATGTGGATAAATATACTGAAAAGAATATAGTATAGAGCAAAAACTGAAATATGAGGAGACTTTCACAAGATCACAACCAGATTAGGAAATTTTAAAACATCTGTCTCAGAATTTAACAGATCAAATATTTTAAAAATAATATAGACGGTCTAAATAACAAAATTAACAAGATTGTTTTTAATACATCTAGACAGCATTGGAACAGGGAATATCCTGTTTCCCAAATGCTCACAGAGCATAAAGACAAATTGATTAAGTAATGAGTCTCAAACTAAACCTCAATAAATTCCAAACAGTAGGAAGTACAATTTCTACAAATCAATAATAAAAAGACAAATGACCATGTAGAAAATTGGGAAAGGATAGGAAGGGGCAATTTACAAATGAGGACATACAAATGGCCCATAATAGATAAAATGATGTTCAAGCTTCATACTAGCAAACGTGGAACTTGAAATCAAATCAACAAGATACTCTCTCTATATATAATAGATTGGGAAAAGTTTAAAATATGAGTTCTTGATAAGAGGATAGGGAAGGATTTTTGTATTGTGCTGGTGGAATATAAGCTGATATGGCCATTGTAAAGAACAATTTAGAAATATCAATGAACAGTTTAAACACACATGACCACTTCAAGTAGCAACTCAGTCTGCACAATCTACGCTGGACTTCTGCTGCAGGCTAAGATAAAGTAAATTATGACAGCAATCTCTCTCACTGATTGCAACAAAATACAACAGGAAACTAAAGACTAAAAATAGCAAGTGGATTGGCAAGGATGGCCAACACTTGAAGGAACTCTTACAGGGTACGTCTCCAGGGTTTTGTGCCTCTTTTACCATCCAAGGGGGGCCCCAGTGCAAAACTATGCCGCAGTGCAGACAGCAAAAACTCCGAGGGAAACCCATTTTCCTGGACAGAATTGGAAAAAGAGACCTCTGTGAGTCAGAGAGTGTGGGGTATCTCTTTTTCTCTTTTCTTGCTTTCAATTGTTTCTGAGAACAGAAAAGCAGTAATTCATGAAATCAAAAGCTGGTTCTTGGAAAAGATAAATACTATTAAAGCTTGTGTGTGAGCCAAAGCCATTCTCATTTATGACCTCAAATGCTTCTACTAATAAGAAAGATTACAAATAAGTGAATCAAACATTCAACTCAAAGAGTTAAAAGAAGAAAAACAAAAATAAGTAGGAGGAAAGAATTAGTAAATATAAAAGCGGCAACTGCCTGAGCTTCACTCTCAGCTGCACCACTGGTTAGCTGTGCGTCCTTAGTCAAATCACTTAGTAATTTCACGATTCAGCCTCTCCATCTGTAAAATGAGATAGCACAGCCCCTAACTCACAAGGTTGTTATGAAGATTAAATGAGTCAGTAGAGTTTGGAATAGTAGTCAGCACAGTAAACACTATAAATGTTTGCTATTGTATTTCTCTACTGCTAGTGTTGCCATTCAATTTCTGGCCAGTCTCATGAAGAAAACAAACAAAGCGCCGAAATATATCATGACTGAGCTGGAATTTTTACATAAGAATAATACAAACATTTTAAAATTATAAGTGAATACTATGTGTCACCTGATGCTAATAAATCAACTGTTCTAAGTAAATAGATACTTATTCCAGGAAAATATACATGACTTAAATGGACTCAATAGGAAGAGGCCAGAAAAGACTAATAATGTAGCAAATAAGTTTAACACAATTTTCAAAGGCCCTAGGACCAGATGGTTTTACAGATGAATGAGTAAAACATTTTAAGAACAGCTACTGCCTAAATTCTTTCCAAAAATTTCAAAACACTGAAGTGCACTAAAATACATGGAAAATTTCCAGTTTATTTTGTGAGTCTGTATAATGCTGATACCAATAGCAAATAAAGCACAAAAATGAAAACTTTGTTGAAAAATCTCACCTAGATATATCAGCAAATAAAATATCTAAAAAGTAGAGCAGCAAATTAAAAAAGCAAGTAAAAAGAGTACTACATCATTAACAGGTTTATTCTTGGAAAGCAAGGTTAGTTTAATTCAAGCGTGTGGGTTTTGGGGGCAAACTGCCAGGTTTTGAATCCGGCTTCACCACTTACCAGAGACTGACTGAGTAACCCAGATAAGTAATGTGATCTCTCTGCGGTTGTTTTCTAGCCTGTAAAATGTAAATAATAATATCTACTTCATAGGAATGCAAGAATTAAAATAATTCATTTGAAGAATTTAGCCAAGTATGTGGTACATAGTAAGCACTCAACAACGGCTAGATATTAATATTCATTTTAAATATAATTTTAAAACCCTTTGATAATGCAATTGGCTTGAGCTCTCCACTCAGCTCAAGTTTTTTTTTTTTTTAAGATTTTATTTATTTATTTTCAGAGAGAGGAGAAGGGAGAGAGAAAGAGCAATGTATGGTTGCCTCTCACATGGCCCTCACTCTGGACCTGGCCCGCAACCCAGGCATGTGTCCTGACTGGGAATCGAACTGGGACCCTCTGATTCCCAAGCCCGCGCTCAATCCACTGAGCTATACCAGCCGGGCATCAGCTCAAGTTTTTGAATGGGGTCAACTAAATGTCTTAATTTCTGAATGGGAAGAGTGGAGAGGAAGGCAGAGCAGGGCAGGAAACTCAAGAAGCAGGGGGAAGAGGGTATGTCCCCCTGTTCCCAGCATTCTTCCAGCCCAGTCTCCCTAGATTGCTTTGAGATCATTAGTATCAAATAACCTAGGGATTGCTAGAATTGCTGCTCCTGTTCTAGAAGTCTTAGCCAGCCACAGAACTCAGAATGGTCCCCAGGGACAGCTAAGTCATAACAGAAAACCACCACCAGGAGGCAGCAAACTACAGCCAATGCCGGGCACGTTGGCTGCCGCAGCCAGACCCTGGGAGCACCTGGCCGGCTGGCTGCTCAGTTTCACCCCGTTCATTCCTCAATCATGCAGTCCTGCAGTTCACCCCGTGGAATACCTTTAACCACATTTATTGTATTGTGGTGGAGTTTCACTACGCAAATTGAAAAACAGAAAATGATATGACCAACGTCATAAATATCTAAAAATCATTTACTCACATTCAACTTCCATCTCTCTTTTTGAAGAAAACTCTTAGGGAACCAGAAGTGGAAGAAAATAGTGTTACCACGATAAAAACTATCTGTTCTGGACATCACAGCAAACATCGTACTTACTGGTGGCCCATCAGTGCAGCACCTCACGCATGACCCTGCTAGAACACGGTTCCAGGAGATGTTAAATAGTCAGGCATGAAAAAAAAAAAAAAAGGTAGAAGGTCGAATCAGTTAAAGATACGTTAGTTAGTCTTGGACATCCACGAGACATCAAATTTTCTGATTCTTGCTCAATTAAAGAAACGATTTTGCCTTTGTTTAACCCAGCAGATTCTAAAGTTATTTGGACCCAGAATATTTTTTTCTCAACAAACTGGCATCCTGCCGACCAGTGTCCTTTAGATAGATGTTAGTTAGTTTGGAGACATCACTTTAGAGTCCTTCTGTTGAAGGTAGCAGCACTTCCCAGGAACCTGCTGGCACAGCTGTTACTGGCCCCCGCTCTGAAGGTGTCAGCGAAGAGACTGCGGCAGCAAACAGAAAGGAGAGGTATACATATCCGCAAGGCAGGGACAAAATTATTATTTCGCAGGTGATGTGTTTGTCCTCCTGGAGAAGCCAAGTGGACAAACTGAAAAACTACAAAGACTAATCAGAGCACTGAATAAAGAGAGTGACAGAGGTGATAAATATACCAAGACCAATGTCTGTCCTCTACACCAGCAGTAACAAGTTAGAAAGCATTGGGGGGGGGGATAGACTCAGCAAAATACGTGCAAAGATGTATGCTGAAGGAAATTTAAGAAAAGAAACAAAGACTTAAATCAGCGGAGAAATGGACCGTGTTCTTGGACTGTATTGCAAAATTGTCCATTTTCCCTCAAGTAACCTATAAATTTGATGCAATTTCAATAAAATCTCCACAGGAATTTGATTTTATCTTGAGAAACTGATTCTGTGGTTCATCCAGAAGAGCGAGGGCACAGAATGGCCCCTGACCCGGGGCTGGGCTTCAGGAACGCACCTCTGAGAGGAAGCACGTGGGTGCCTGGGTACCCCAAGGACGTCTCCATCCTGACATCACTCGTGATCTTCACAGGCACTTCCGGCTCCACTTAAAAAAACCCACTGACCTGGGACTCCTCTAAGTGTCCCCTAGTCCGGAAAGGCACCGTCCTGTTCCCAGTCTCACAGTCAGAAGCTGGAGGTCCCCTGACCCCTTTGCTCTCTCCTATCCTACACGTCCAACTGACGGAAGTCCAGTCGATTTTTATCTCCTAAATATTTCTCAACTCTGTCCACTTTTTCCCCCCTCTGTTGCCAACCCCCAAGTTTAAGGAACGGTCCTCTCTTGCCTGGACCTCTCCAACAGCCCCTTTGCAGGCCCCCCGCCAGTATTTATCACACCGCGGCAGTGACCTTTAGCAAATGCAAAACTGGTCAAGTCGCTCCCCTCCCAAAACGTCCCACGACACAATGAGGCTCTGCACGCCCTGGCGGCTGCCTACCTCACCAGCCCATCACCATCTACTTCTTTCCTTGTCCTCTGGACCCCTGGCCTAGTGGCCTCCCTCCACTGCCTGGAGCACACGCCTGCCGTCCTGCCTCGGCATCTGTGCGCATATCTCTTCCTCCTCCTCCCTGGCTGCTCTGCCAGCGCCACTGTATTGCACAAAACAGGAATGCAATGGTTTCTATGGCAGCGACGCCCCCTAGAGTTGTGCGGCGGGAGCAGCGCTTCCCGCCCTGCCTTCTTCTGGTTAATGTTGACTCACCGCTCGGAGCTCAGCGCCGGACTGACGCACCGGTGTCGTCCCCGCCCTCCGTCGGACCAGATCGGCTGCCTGCTGCCTGCTTTTATTGTTGCCAGTTCTGGGCAGCACTTCCCGCAATGCTAAACACGTCATTTACTGTGTAATAAGTTTAAGGCAGCTTTATTGAGATATAATCTGTATGTAGTTAAATCATACCCCCAAGAGTCAATCCCCTCCCTGACCCACGCCCCTGGAACCACTGATCTGGCTTCTGCAGCTACAGTTTTGCCTTTCACAGAATGTCATGTAGATGGAATCTATAGAATGCAGCCTTCGAGTCTGGTTTCTTTCACTTCATTGTTGTCTAATAATCTAATGTGCGTCTTCCTGGCCAGAACGTAAAGCGGCGCACCGTGAGGAGCCATGTCTGACTCAGAAACTACTGTATCACCATAGCCTGCCTTGCTGTTTCTTGATCTTTTTTTTTTTTATTATTACTGCTCTTCTAAGGAGAAAATTTTAATTTAATTTAAATTCTCCCTCATGAGAGAAATTAAATACTAAGGACTAAGGTGTTGTTGCGTAGGGTTGGGCTTTGGAGGGTCACAAAACACTGTAAGAGCTAAATATTTTTCTACCCTTCAAGAATGAATTTTCATCCCTGGAAGGTGGTATCACCCCCACTGAGCATGCATGGCTTAGCACATAGTAGGTGCTCAACAAATGTGTATGAATTGATGAGTGAACGCTTACAGACATTGCCACATGTTGATGCCTCCCAAGGGAGCCAGCTCATCTCATTGGAAAGCGCTGCTGGGTTTCAGGCCAGGCTGGAGTGACTATCCCCCAAGATGTGAAAACTCCCTCCTTCCTTCTCTTGAAAACCTCACCAGTAACTGCCAAGCACCATGCCAGCAGCTTCAGAAGTCGGGCCCAGCATCCATGTACTTAGGACAGAATCGGATTTGTGCTTTTGAAACAGAGGGAAGGAGAACAACCAATATGAGGCTGTTGTCATCTTGGCAAGACAGGATGGTCATTTGGACTTGACTGGTGGCAGTGGGGAGAGAGACAAATGGATGCCCTTGAGAACAATCCACACACTTGGTGATGGGTTAATTGTGGAAAAGGGGAAGAGGGTGAACATCCATGTTTCTAACCTGGACATCTCGGGAAATGGTGGTGCCATTTACTGGGTTTGGACACCCGGTTAGAGGGAGCTGATGGTAGTGGGAAGGTCAGTTAAGGTTCCCGTGGCTTTGGGTTATCCAAGTGCAATGTCTAGTTGGCTATTGCATACCCAGGTGAGATGTTCAAGAGAGCCCTCTGAGCTAAAAGCAAAGATGCAGGAATGGTCAGTGTAGACGGCAGCCCAGGCCATGGGAGTGAACAATCTCTTTGGAGAGCGTGGAGCGTGAGAAGAAAAGGCGGCGCCGGGCGGGCACGTGGAGAACGAACAGCCCGAGGAAGAGGCACGGCCATGAAATTGACCATCACTCCCGAGTTAACATCTAGGCTATATTAAGCTTTTTTGTCATTGTTACTGGGTTCTGTTTTGTTTTGCTTTTGCTGCTATAAACAGCGCTGTCATTAATATCTTTGTGCAGAGTATCTGTGTGCAAAGATGTTTCTGTGTTTAGGATTGTTTTCTCAGGATAAATTCTTAGAAGAAAAATTGCTAAAGGACAAGAACATTTATATCTAGTGATGTTTTCTGCCACATGCCTTCCAAAAGGGCATAAACATGCCTTCTGGTCACCAAAATATGAGAGTGCGTGCCCATTAATACATGCATCTTCAGTCACGTTCTTAATCTGTGCTATTTTGATAGGGGAGGAAGGAAAGGCGGGGCGGGATTGTGGACAGAATCCACAAGATTTGGTGATTGATGAGACGCAGAGAGGAACAACAGCAGAGAAGTCAAGGATGAGTCTTAGCTTGTGCACTTGGGCTCCTGAGTGGATGCCAGGGTGGGCCATTCAGAGGAGCGACTGGTTTGGCATAAAGGTGATGAGTTTGAGGGACATTTGAGCATCCAGAAGGTCTGATATCAAAGGTTAATGTGTCTGCAGGTCTGAAGCTCAGAAGAGACTCGGGTTCCAGAAGGGGTGGGCTGCAATAGGGGTGGGCTGTCTGATCTGGAAGTGGAGTGGAACATTCAGTGCTGGGGGCACATTTCAGGCCACCCCAGGAACCTGCACCCCATCCTCCCACTCACCTCTGATTTCAGCCGCAGCGGCGACAGACAGTTCCATACAAGCTAAGACTCCCCGCGCAGACAGCGTCCTGCCTTGAGAGCACTCCAGGCTTCTTTTCCCTGCTCCAACGCCTCTCCGTTGCGTGTTCAGCCTGCACTCAGCCTGGAAATGCAGGGAGTCAGCTCCCCCGTGGACATCCTTCCCCCGACCCGGTGGAGACGGGAGCCAATGGGTCAGTGCTCGGCCCCCATCCCTGGGGAGATAATTTTGGGTGGTGGTGGGGACGGTGTTGTGCACACTTCACAGAGGCCCTGGAGGAGTCGGTTCAGCCCCTGCTGCCAACAGCTGCAGTCTCAGTAACACCTGACAGTGCCTTCCCCTCCCCTCCCTGCCCCATCACTCCTGGGGTCACCCCAAATAAGCTACCCGCACCGAGTCCCAGTCTCAGACGGTGCTGCAGGAGCCTGCAGGACGCCCTGGCCTCCACATCCTTGCATATCTGCAGGGCAGATGTGTTGCTGGGCCAGGCCACCGTTCCTCTGGTGGGGCCAGCTCTTTTGGGGGAAGGTGAACAGCTGGAAAAACGCTCAGTCTAAACTGACTGAGGTCTATCTGCTCGTTCCTGCGATCCCGACCCTGAGCCCTTTCCACAGAGCCGGGGTCTTCACAAAACAGTCTCCTGGAGGGTGTGCCGTCTCACTCCTCCAGACAGTCGAGGGTGGAGGGTGGAAAGCAGGTCTCCAGTCCAGGATGACGCTCTCTCTAAAGGCGATCAATGTCCCTGCCTTCTTCCTTCCTCTGTATTGTCCCCCAAGCCAGAGAGGAGGGCTTTACCCAAACCCAGGAGGGCCCTCCACCATCATCTGAATGTCTTCCCACCCACCCCCATCCCCCATCTCGCAGGCTCAAGCCACTCACCCGTCCTGGACCAACTGCAACAGCGCCACCTTCAGGCCATCATGGAGAAATGTATCTCCTGAACCCTACAGGGTGCCTGGATTAGTCTTCCAGGCTGGGAAGTGGGATGGCAGGGGTGGGGAGCATCTACCATTACAAGGTGATGCAATCGGGCACCTCACTTCACCTCTCTGAGCCCTAATGTAAAGTGAGGTTGGCAATCCCTCCTGGGGTAGCTATGAGGATACAGTGAGATAATCACACAACACACCTAGAATGTGCCTGGTATCTGGCAATGGCCCAGTGACCAGGTCCAACATCGGATGACAGTCTTGTTTGCCTAGTTTGCAAAATCCCGAGATGACCAACGATGTGCAGGGCTTATGAACTTGCAGAAGTCCTTGGGCCCCTTTTCTGTCATCCTTTGCTTTTTTGCCTTGGACCTCAGAGGCACAGAATTCGATTGTTCACCATCATCAGTTCAACTCACAACCATTGTGGCCACACCTGATACCTCTTGTGCCTTTGTTCGCTTTGTTTTTGTCTCTTTCATGCCCCTTCTTGGGCCCCTCCCTTTATTCCCCTCCCCCCACAGGCAAACATTCTTTTGTTGTCAGTGTGTGAAATGCGTGTGTTACCATGAAAAGACAGGCTCATGTGCGTTGTAGCATATTTAAGTGTATTTGCCAGACATCTTTGTTTGGCATTGCATTTTTATAGTCTGCCTATGTTAATACGCATCGTGCTAATTCATTCCATCGAACCGCTGCTTGGTGTTCATCATTTGCATATGCCCCCATGATTTATCTACTCCTCTATGAGTAGGCATCATGATTGTTTCCATGCCTTGGCTATCACCAATAAATGCTTCGAGGAATATCCTTGGGCAAGTGTCTTTGTCCTTCTGCGTGAGAGATGCTCAGGAGTGTGTGCCCGGAGGCGGGATTGCTGGAGTGTGGGGCATACGCTCTCCACCGTGGCCCCACCAGGTCCCACTCCTGCTAGGACAAGGGTTCCTGGGCCCCCACATCTTCACCACGATGAGCTCATCTGATGCTTACAAAGTGGAGCTCACTGTCCCCCCACTCTCCTTTTCTTCCCTGGCTGCCCTGCCTGGACGGCTGCAGAAGGAAGCGATGCAGCCTCCTGTATGCCGGGCACTCCATCACCTTTGCAGACAAGTGGCTCCAGTGGCTGGGTGACCCCGCCCCTCATCACTCGCTATCACATGTGCACGAAGCACCAACGTGGTCCCAGCCAGCGGGACGAGGGATGGTGCGTGGGCCTGAAGACATAACCAGGCGTGTGGCCAGCCCCAAGATGGCCCTGGAAGTTCCACCCATACTGAGGGGCCAAACCGACCCATCGACTGCAGCTCGTGTGCCCACCACCACTCTCCAGGAAGTAGAAACCTGTGGCAAACAGAAGCGATGTGGGTGAGTTTGTCTGGGCTGCCATCCTGATCCCCCTGAGCAATTTGCTTGGCTGTTTCTGGGGCACGTGGGGCTGCTGTGGCGTAGGACAGACTAGGGCGTGGGTCTGGGTGGCAGTGTCCCCTCAAGCTCACATTTCTCCAAATCTCTGAAGTGCTTTTGCATCTGGGTTTTCAGAGTCACAGGCTCTGAAGTCAGAATGTCCTGGGTTCAAGTCCCCACTTAGCCACCTCATGGGACTCTTGTAGATGACAGAGATGTAGCACATGGGAAGATCTCAGCAGGGTTCCAGGCCTATGCTAAGCCCCCCAGATGACCATCTATTAATAGTAACTGTCCATAACATAGGAAATACATTTTCCGCTTTACAAATAATAAAAGTGACTCTCAGAGATGCTGAGCCACTTGCAGGAAAGCAGAATTCAAACTCAGGTCTGTCTTCCCAGGCAGCCTGACTTCAGAGACTTCCATCATCTGCCAGAACCTCGGGCTGAGTCCAGCCCCGGATGACGGGCCTCCAGATCCTAGAGTCCTCCCCAGGGTGGGCAACAGGCCACCGGGCCATCTTGGCAGGAGTCCCTCAGGGAGTGGGAGGCCCAGGGCAGGCCCAGACCCAGGCTGAGCTCTGGGAGCCTCCCAGGTGCTGGGGAAGGTGGCTGCCTGGCCTTTCTCCAAGTGTGTTCAGAGCCAACCCAAGGGAAACCCCGATTCTGTCAGTGCCAGCATGCCTGGGGCACAAGCATTGGAGACATTAAATATTAAACATGTCGGCTGGCTTCCAAGCTTGGTAATTAAAACTCTTATTTCATATTTTACACAGGATGGACAGGGAGGTCATGGGGCTGCTCTAAGAGGTTTCGGAGCTTCCTTGTTCACCGATGAAGTGGCTCTTCTGAGGAAAACTTCCCTCTCACTTGGGACCTGTGCTGCCCTATTAATAAAGTGATTTCCTGGGAGGGCAGGAAGGGGAGGTCGGGAGGTGTCCAGGGTATAGGTTCATTCAGGGCTCCCAGCGGAGTCTCAGACTTTCTTTCTACTTCTCCAGAATGGGTCTGTGTTCCCTGGAGCCTGCAGAGGGCTGGGCCTCAGGCCCCTCGCCCCTGCTGCCATGGCGGCCTGGAATCTAGCTGGCTCTGGAAACCTGGAGAGGGGCAGCTCCAAGGCTGGACTGCAAGGAGGGCCAGAGGGAGGGGGAGCCGTCTCTTAGCTTCTGGCGCCATCTGCTGACAGTGTGCTGAACTGCCACTCTCCCTGAGACCAGTGGGAGAGACCAAGTTTAAGCTCTGGACTTGGGGAGAAAGGGTATCAAGGAAAATCAGGCCTAGGGCTTTGGGAAACACTTTAAAAACACACCCTAAATTTGTGTTCATTCTGTTGTTCTCCAGGGCCAAGGGATAAATAACACTCAGACTTGGATCTCAGGGGACCCACCTGGCAGGATACCAGGATGTGCACGGGAACCATGGTGGCAAGTCTCTTGAGTGCCAAGTATGGGCTCAGCACTGGATGGCGGGACTTACGTGAGTGATCACCTGTGGGGGCTGTGATCATGCTGCACGCCCATTTTACAGATGCAAACACTCTGGCTGAGAGAGGCCCCCAAAGTCCTGAGACACTCTTAAGAACAACAGGTATCTGGTGTCAGGCCTTACTGCAAAGTTCTATTAAGAAGACAGGATGGCGTCAGCACAGGGGTAGACACACTGACCAGCCGGGAGAAGGAGAGCCCTGATCCTCGCACATCCGGACAGGTGAGAAACGCAGAGCAGTGGGGAAAGGAGAGAGTTTTCAACAGGTGCTTCCCAGACATTTGGCTCTCCAGCAGGGAAACCAGTGGGACCCCGATTTCACCATCTGCAACAATCCAAATGGTGGGCAGGCTTCAGGTGGAGCTGGAACCAGGAGCTGAAGAACTGTTGGGAAACTGGGGTCTCCTCTGTCCCCTCCTGACATTCCCTGAGCACATGTTGGATGCTGGGCACTGTACCCAGGTCTTTCTGGGCACTTTCATTGAGTGAGTCCCTACAACATTCCTCTCAGCCAGTATTATTGTCCCCATTTTACAGGGGAGGAAACCAAGGCTCAGAGATTAAGTCCTTAAATCCTTTGTAAGTCCGAGGCTCAGAGATTAAGTCCAGATATGTAATGCATAGAAGGTGGGGCTGGGATTTGAACCCAAGCAGGGTAGTTCCAGAGCCCACTGTGTTACAGTGCCCCTTCTACAAACAAGAAGTTCACTGTGGCATGGGGAGAGATGGGGGGATCTGGAGAGTGAAGGGTACGTGGAGGAGCTGGGAGGTAGACCTGGAGAGGGGGGTAGAACCAGGCTGTCAAGGGCCTTGGATGCACCTAGGGAGCTTGCCCCTTCTCCAGAAGGGTTGGGAGGGCAGGGAGTGACCTTTGCTCCTTGGCAGCAAATTCCCCAGTCACCACTCAGGACCCTGGGCCAGCAGTTTTGAGTGGACTATTCAGACACGGGCTGATTTCCTTCCAGCCTTAAGACGTATTCCTTACCTCTTCCCTGCCCAGGTCATGTCCAGAGCTGGCCTTGCTGGATGCCACATCAGGAGAAGTGGAGAGTCAGGAGGTAGGTTAGCTGTCTTAGTTAGAATGTTCTGGTTGCAAAAAATCAGAAATCCACTTGAACTAATGACCCCAAAGTGGAATTCCATGTTTCAAAGGGTGAATATCAGGAATGCCACCAGGTCTGGGAAGACCTGGGATCCGAATTAGAGACCCAGTGGGATATGAGGGGTCCTCCTCTCTTTCTACACCCCTCCACCTCACCCCTTCCTTTCTTTCACCGTCTGGGTCCATAGGGTCACTCCTATCTGCCGCGGCCGCCATCCTCACCTCCC
>PVJI01018048.1:0-34211 GCA_004026765.1 Micronycteris hirsuta
GAAAAGGCTTTTAATAAAATCCAGCACCCATTTATGATAAAAACTCTCAGCAAACTGGCAATAGAGGGATCATACCTCAACACAATAAAGGCCATATATGAAAAACCTATAGCCAACATCATACTCAATGGGCAAAAACTAAAACTGTTTCTGTTAATGTCAAGAACAACACAAGGATGTCCACTTTCACCTCTCTTACCCAACATAGTACTAGAGGCCTTAGCCACAGTGACCAGAGAAGAAGAAGAATAAATAAAGGCATCTAAATCGGAAAGGATGAAGTAAAACCATCATTATTTGCAGATGATATGATATTGTACGTAGGAGACCCTAAACTCTCCACCAAAAAACTACTAAATTTAATAAGTGAATTAGACAAAGTATCAGGATACAAAATATCCAGAAATCAGTGGTACTTTTATACACCAATAATGAAAAAACAATCTTCCCTGGCTCAGTGGAATGAGTACCAGCCTGCAAACAAAAAGGTCACCAGTTCAATTCCCAGTCTAGACACATGCCTGGGTTTTGGCGCCGTCCCCAATTGGGGGTATGTGGGAGGCAACCAATTGATGTTTCTTACACACATTGATATTTCTCTCCCTCTTTCTCTCTTCCTTCTCCTTTTTCTGAAGATAAATAAATAAAATCTCTTAAAATGGTTAAAATGGTAAATTTTAGAAAGAGCACTCTATAGATTCAACAGAATTCCTATTAAAATACCAATAGCACTCTGGCTGGTGTGACTCAGTGGATTGAGTGCTGGCCTGCAAACCAAAGGGTTGCCAGTTTGATTCCCAGTCAAGTCACATGCCTGGGTTGCAGGTCAGGTCCCCAGTAGGGGGCGCGCAAGAGGCAACTACACATTGATGTTTTGCTCCCTCTCTTTTTCCATCCCTTCCCCTTTCTCTAAAAATAAATAAATAAATCCTTTAAAAAAATACCAATTGCATATGTCACAGATCTAGAACAAATATCCCAAAAATTTATATGGAACGAAAAAAGACCCCGAATAGCCTCAGCAATCTTCAGAAAGAAGAACAAGGTTACAGGGATATCATTTACCAGCCACTGATGCAGACCCTGGCCCACAGGGTCTGTGTGTTGTGGGTGCAACGAACAAATTCACACGGACTACAGAAGCCCTGTGGAGAAAAAGGGATGGCATGGCCACTCTCTGAGTGAGAGAGGGCCCCAATCTCTGCCTGGACAGGTTTTTATTGCTTTTCTGGACACATTACATTGAGGATGGTCCTCATTTACTATGCAGAGGCTCACTTTAGGTGGTTACCTTTTACAGATAACAAAGAAGAGGAAATTGCTAATTACTACAAAGAAGAAGGATATTTGCAAATGTAAAGAAAAAAATGGTTGAACTGGTTACACTCATCCTTGAGAGGCTTAGCATAGATTTTAGGAAGTTACTTTAAAGATGTGTAATAAACATTTGTTGCCTCAATTCAGAGTGAGAGAGTTTTAGCAAAAAACAAGCCTCATAGCAGCCTAGGTACAATGCAGACAAGATTCCCACGGGAAAGCCAATCCATGGGTTTGGCTTCCTGTGTTCCGACTCACGCCTGTCGGTTTTCTGATAGGGCTGGGCTACATTCGCCACACCATGTGAAACGGTTCCTTATAAGATACCAGATACCAGATACCAAACTATACTACAAGGCCATTGTAATCAAAACAGCCTGGTACTGGCACAAAAACAGGCAAACAGATCAATGGAACAGAACAGAGAGCCCAGAAATGAACCCACTCCTTTATGGTCAGTTAATATTTGATAAAGGAGACAGGAGGATATGATGGAATAAAACCATTTTCTTCAATAAATAGTGTTTGGAAAATTGGACTGGTATATGCAAAAAAAAAAAAAAGAAAATAGACCACCAACTTACACCATACCTAAGGATAAACTCAAAATGGATAAAAGATTTAAATGTAAGTCACAAAACCATAAAAACCCTAGAAGAAAACATAGGCAGTAAAATCTCAGGCATCGCGCATAGCACTATTTTTGCTGATATCTCCTGGTGCAAGGGAAACAAAGGAAAAATTAAACACATGGGACTACATCAAACTAAAAGGCTTCCAAACAGCAAAAGAAACCATCAAAAAAATGAAAATGGAGCCCAACTATATGGGAGAACATATTCACCAATGATATATTTGATAAGGGGTTAATTTCCAAAATATTGGGTTGGCCAAAAAGTCCATATGTTTTTTTGTTTTTTGTTTTTTTTTCATAAAATAAAAGACACAGCTTTCATTTTCACCAATAACTTCATTAATTTAAAAATTTTGAATATTTTTAATATGTTGGCCATCTCTCACATGGTATAATGTTGATTGTTTTCAATTAATGTCTCAATTTGATCACTATCAATTTCAACTGGTCTACCTGACCATGGAGCATTGTCCATTGAGAAATCTACAGTACAAAACTTTGCAAACCACTTTTGACATGTTCTGTTAGTCACAGCAACTTCTCCATACACTGCACAAATCTTTTCTTTGCATTTCAGTTGTGTTTTACCTTTTTTCAAATAAAAAAGCACAATATGCCAAAAACGTTGCTTATTTCCTTCTATCTTCAACATTTAAAAGGCTACACAAAAAATCACCAATTTTGATGTTTTTTTAAAATGCACACTGATATGACAGCTGTCATAATGCAATCTGAAAAAATTGCTTTGAATGAAGTTAAAGACAACTAAGCACTACTAGAGCCATCTTACGGAAAAAAACAAACTGATGCGGACCCCGGCTTGTGGAGACCGCGGCATTGTGGCTGAGACAAGACAAATTCACACGGACTACTGAACCCTGTGGAGGAAAAGGGATGGCAAGGCCACTTTCTCAGAGAAGAGTGTGCCAACCCTTGCCTTGACAGGCTTTTATTGCTTTTCTGGACACATTACATTGAGGATGGTCCTCATTTACTATGCACAGGTTTGCTTTAGGTGGTTACCTTTTACAGATAACAAAGAAGAGGATGTTGCTAATTTCATCAAAAAGGAAGGATATTTGCAAATTAAAGGGAAAAGTGGTTGAACTGGTTATACCCGTCCTTGGGAGGTTTAGCATAGATTTTAGGAAGTTACTTTAAAGATATGCAGTAAATGTTTGCTGCCTCAATTCAGGGTGAGGGAGTTTTAGCAAAAAAGCAAGCCTCATAGCAGCCTAGGTACAATGCAGGCCTGATTTTCCAAGGGAGAACCTATCCGTGGGCGTGGGTCCTGTGTGCCAGACCTCGCTTTCCACTGGCCTTTCCGAGTGGGAGCTGGGCCCACGGCACACAGAACGGTCTCCTATAACAAACAATCTTTTGGGCCAACCTAATATATAAAGAATTTATACAACTCAACACCAGGAAGACAAATAACCCAATTAAAAAATTGACAAAAGACCTGAATAGACACTTCTTCAAAGAGAACATACAGATGACCCATAGGCATGTAAAAACATGCTCAGCATCACTAATCATCAGAGAGATGCAAATTAAAGCCATGAGATATCACCTCACACCTGCCAGACTGGCCACCATCAATAAATCAGTAAGTGCTGGCGAGGATGTGCTGTCACTGTTGGTGGGAATGCATTTGGTGCAGCCACTGTGGAAAACAGTATGGAGTTTTCTCAAAAAACTAAAAATGGAACTGCTGTTTGGCCCCATGATTCCACTTCTAGGAATATATTCTAAGAATTCTGAAACACCAATCAGAAAGCATATATGTACCCCTATGTTCATAACAGCATTATTTACAATTGCCAAGATCTGGAGATAGCCCAAGTGCCCATCAGTAGATGAGTGTATAAAAAAGATGTGGTTCATTTACACAATGGGATACTACCCAACTGTAAAAAGGAAGGAACTCTTACCCTTTGGGACAGCATGGATAGACCTGGAGAACATTATGCTAAGCAAAATAAGCCACTCAGAGAAAGACAAATACCATATGATTTCACTCATATGTGGACTCTAATGAGCAAAGTAAACTGATGAACAAAATAAAACCAGAGGCATGGATATATGGAACAGACTGACAGATTTCAGAGGGCAGAGGGCTGGGAGGGACTGGGAGAAATTAGCCAAAGAACATATATGCATGGTCCATGGACACGACAGTGCAGTAAAGACTGGAGTGGAGGTTGGATGGAGAGGGGCAAGGAGGGTAAAACTGGGAACATCTGTAATAGTGTCAACAATAAAAATAAATTATTAATTTTTAAAAAGGGCTCTGGTGTGGCAGGTATCTGATCCATGTGACGAGTATATGGATGGCAAACAAGTACTAGCAAGGGTGTGGAGAAAAGGGAACCCTTTTGCACTATATGTGGGAATGCAGACTGGTGCAGCCACTATGGAAAGCAGTATGGAGATTCCTCAAAAAATTAAAAATGAAACTTCCTTATGATCCAGAGATTCTACTTCTGGATATTCATCCAAAGAAATTCATAACACTAATTTGAAAAGATATAGGCACCCTTATATCTTTCATTGTAGCATTATTTAGAACAGCCACATTTTGGAAGAAATCTAATCAATATATGGTTAAATAAAGATGAAACGATACATATACAATGGAATACATTACTCAAACATAAAAAGAATGAAATCTTAACCATCTGTGATGGTATGGATTGACCTACAGAATATTATGCTAAGTGAAATAAGTCAGACAAAGAAAGACAAATACCATATGATTTCACTTACATGTGGAATCTAAAGAACAAAATAAATGAACAAACAGAACAGAAACAGACTTATAAATACAGAGAATAGACTGGTGGTTGTCACATGGGAGAGGGGTTGAGGGGCTGGCTGAAAAAGGTAAAAGGATAAATTAATATAAATTGGTAATTCCAAAATAGTCATTCAGTGTAAAATACAGCATAAGAGATATAATCAATAATATTGTAATATCTATGTATGATGCCAGGTGGGTACTATAATTACCAGGAGGATCACTTCCTATATTATATAAATGTCTAACTACTATGCTGTACACCTGAAACTAATACAAAGTAATATTGAATAAATAAATAAATAAATAAATAAATAAATAAATAAATAAACTTTAAAAAGTATATGAAAAACTAAAGATGGAACTGCCTTTTGATCCAGCAATTCCACTGCTGGGATTATACCCTAAGAATCTTGAAACATCAATTCAAAAGAACCTATGCACTCCAATGTTCATAGAAGCTCAATTTACAATAGCCAAGTGCTGGAAACAGCCTAAGTGCCCATCAGTAAATGAGTGGATCAAAAAATTGTGGTACATTTACACAATGGAATTGTACACTGCAGGAAGAAAGAAGGAACTCTGCCCCTTTGCAACAGTATGGATGGAACTGGAGAGCATTATACTAAGTAAGATAAGTCAGACGGCGAAAGACAGATACCATATGATCTCACCTATAAGTGGAACCTAGTGAACAAAACAAACAAATGAGCAAACTAGAAATAGAGATATGGAATTAAGGAGACATGTGACCAGAGGTGAGGGAGGAAAGGCATAACAGGGAAAAGAAGGGGAAGGGTCTAGTCAAGGAACATGTATAAAGACCCCATGGTAATGGACAACAGGGTGGGGACTGACAGGAAGAAGAGGGGGGAAGGGAGAGAGCAATGGTGGGAAACTTGGGACAACTGTAATTGAACAACAACAAAAAAACATTGAACAATATAAACTACAACTATGAGGTTGTTTAAGATAGTTTTGCCAAAGGAAAGCTTTAATGCATGATTTGGGGTCTTAAATTATAGCTAGATTTTCTGCTCTTAGATGTTCATCAGTTTACATGGAAAGAGCCAATGAAATAAAGTAGCACCATCTTGTACCACTAAAAAAATAAAATAAAGTATGTGGATGGATTGCTGGATGGATAGACAGACAAACAGGAATACTTTGTCCTCAGAGAAGTAAGCCATGATTGATCAGTGGGAGAGAGAGATTCAATGTGGGTTAAACAATCAAGCAAAAAGAAAACTGCATTTGTATGTTAAAATATTTGACTGAGGTCTGACCTCAGTCCTTGGGAACCAAGTAATGGATAGGTCCTGGATGAGCTGGCTATTAATGACAAGCTTTCCTTCTTAGGGAAATAAAATGACTTTCCCCCAAATTCCTTCACATACTTCTGGCTGTTCCTTCTTATATGACCTGGTCTTCTCTAGACTTCCCCTATGAGAGTCTTCCAAGGTTCATCTCCCACATCACGTACAGTACTTAGAATGGTGCCTAATTAGTAGTAGGCACTGAGAAAACAAGTTAGTAGTAGTATCCTCTTCATTCATTAAACAAATATTTGAACAGTGTATCACCCACAGGCTGCATTTAGCTGCTTATAACAGAACCCTAAATACAGAGACTTAACCAAATAGGTTAACTGCTCCTGTTACATCCCTGAATGAACAGATGAAAAACCCTGCCCTCACTTAATAACAAGTACGGAGACTCAGCCTGGGTGGAAGGGCAACCCCCACACAATGCCATTTAGGATCTAGTCTCCTTTCTGTTCAACCATCCTTAGTGCGTTTTTTATCTTTGTGTTCGTCACCACACAGCCAACTAGAACTCATCCTTGTCTCTTCTGCCACCTAACCATACTCTAACTAGAAAGGAGGAGGAAGGGACAAAGCCTGTATCAGAAAAGCAGGGGTCTCAGCAATGCTCCGGAAGTCTTCTGCTTACATCTCATTAGCCCAAATTGCCTCACTGCTGTCTGGGGCTGCAAGGGAAGCTGTGCACACTGCCACTCTAGACAAAAATCAGGATTCTGTTGGTCAGGAAGGGAAAATGGATAAAAGGAAGAGAACTAGCAGTGTCTCAGGCTTATCCATGCCAGGAACTGACAATCACAGCACCAGTCCTAAAAGCTGGCAGGGGAGAAGGAAACAGCCTTGGAACAGCATGATAAAGATCATGATGGAGGCATTTTTCATGGCAGCACGTAAAAGGGACACCCAATTTGTATTTGAGAGATTACTAAAGGCTTGCTGAACAAAGTGATAGTTGAGACATGAAGCAGGGCAGGGAAAAGAAAGCATGTGCAGAAGTTCAGAGGTGAGACTGGGTCTTTTCCACAAACAGAAACTGGAACCCTATTGGTGCAGAGCAGAATGTGGTGTTGACATTGGGGAGGTTAGAAGTAAGCAGGAGTCACAGCACCAAGGACTTCACAAGCCATTTAAAGAAATTGGTGTTGCTAGGCAGTGAGAAACTGCTGATGAATTTTAATCAGGAGGTAGATTTTGTTTATTAGTTTTAAAAACTAAAGTGGAAAAAAATCAATCAATATACAGCAATTATCTTTAAGTGCCAGTGGATTTGCTGTCCCTTCTTAGTGCATCAGGAGATCCACAAATCCACCTAGACCAATCCTCTCCCCTTTTACAGGGTTACCCTCAGCTGACTATTGCATTTAGAAGCTGGGAGCCCTTTGCTTAAACATCATATTAACATTTTGGGTTTCCTCTCTAACATAATGCTCTGGGGTAAATTAGGCTTCTTCTGAAAATGCTGCCCCTATCGGAAGCAAGTACTTTTCAACTATTTTCTTTCTTTTTCAATGTTCATGCTCAACTACATAAGGTTTTTTTAAAGCATCAATCCAGGCATAACTATAAGGCTAAGTACACATGGAAATCATGAGCAACCTAAGTAATCTTTAACATATTTGATTAGATCACCTAACTCTAGACAGAATATTCCATTTTCTGGGTACGGTGTCATTCCATTTCCCAAAGTAGTATCTTTGAAGTACAACTTTAAAGAAAAGACTTATTAGAAAACTTTCTTTTTGATCTCAGACAGAAGATGAAGGTATAGGTATTCACGGTTTGTTTCCTCACACAACCACATCAAAATTACAACTAAACTATACAACAACCATCATTCTTAACCATCAGATATCAAGCAGAAAAGAAGTCCTACGACTACAGAATTAAAGAACAAACTACATCGTGACTGGTAAGAGGAGTAGAGATATGGAATGGGCTGGTCCCACACCTCTGTGTGCAGGATAAAAATCACGATGGCTATTTCAGGAGCAAAGGGTCCCAGCCCCACAATAGTGCCAGGAATAGTGCCCAGGGTTCCAGTGCCAGGAAGATAAATCCCCATAACTTCTAGCTGTAAACACAAGCAGGGATTGAGGCTTTGGGAAGACAGAAACTGCTGGAATCCTTGGAAGTTCCTCTTAAAAAATCCATGGACAGCCTCACTTGCTTTGAGCTCCAGTACAGGGGTAGCAGGCTGAAAGACATCAGAACATACAGGGAGGAACTGAATTGTCTGGCATCTGGGTGAGAGCTGGGGAGCAGCTTTCTCCCAGACACAAGTACTGGCAGAGGCCATTGTTACTTTCCTGAGCCCTCCTCTGACAGAGCCAAAGAGCTAGCAGGTGGGCACCATATCTGAAATACCGTCAACCTGGCATGCACTGTTTTCCTGACCCTGGTGATTCCCTGAATCCCTACCTCACCCAATTTGCAGGCCTACCCAAGCCGTTTTCAGAGGCCTTTTGTATACAAATAGCTTGTCTTAGCCCATGCTTCAAGTTTTCCAAAGTTCTCTCAAACAAGTAGTAACTGGTTTCAGTGAGCACCATACCTCTCACTCAGTCACCCCAGGCCCGGCGCTAGCAGCAGTCAGCCTTGGTTCACAGCTTGGCCTTGTATGGTCACCTCCAAGCCCAGCACAAGTAGCAGCCATCTGCAGATAGCTTTGTAGTTTATGCTGTAGGACCCCAAACAGAACACAGGAGGTGGCTGACCATGGATGTGCCAAGAGCAATCAAGGCTCAACTACAACAGAAGGGTGTACACAGCACACACAGTGGGTGCACCTTGAGTACACAGCTTGGATAATAGGTGAGGCTGTGCCACTGGGCCCTACAGGACACCTACTACATTAGGCCACTCTACCAAGCTAGGGAGATATAGCAGCTCTACATATTAAATAGAAGAAAACAAAACAAAACAAAACAAAACACACAGGGAGGCTGTCAAAATGAGGAGAAAAAGAAACATGGCCCAAATGAAAGAACAAGATAAAACACCAGCAAAGGAACTAAACAAAATGGAGAAAAGCAAGCTACCAGATGCAAAGTTCAAAACACTGGATATAAGAATGCTCAATGAACTTAGAGGAAGAGCAGAGAGAACGTCAACAGCATTAAAAAAAGACAAGGAAAACATTTAAAAAAAAAACAGAAATGAAGGATACACTAACTGAAATGAAGAACAATTTACAGGGAATCAAAAGTACATTGACTTAAGTTAAGAATCAAATCAGAAATTTGGATTATAAGAAAGCAAGAAACACCCAATCAGAAAAATAAAATGAAAAAATAATCCAAACAAATGAGGAGAGTTTAAGGAGCCTCTGGAACAACTTCAAGTGTACCAACATTCACATCATAAAGGAACTGGAAGAAGAGAAAGAGCAAGAAATTGAAAACCTATTTGAAAAAAATAATGACAGAAAAATTCTCTAATTTGGTGAAGGAAATAGATATACAAGTCTAGGAAGCACAGAGAGTCCCAAACAAGATGAACTCAAAAAGGCCCACCCCAAGACACATCATAATTAAAATGCCAAAGATTAAAGACAAAGAGAGAGTCTTAAAATCAGCAAGAGAAAAGCAGTTAGTGACCTACAAGGCAGCTCCCATAAGACTATCAGCTGACTTCTCAAAAGAGACTTTGCAGACCAGAAGGGATTGGCAAGAGATAGTCAAAGTGATGAAAGGCAAGGACTTACAAGCAAGATTACTCTACCTAACAAAGCTATCAGTTAGACTCAAAGGGCAGATAAAGAGCTTCCCAGACAAGAAAAAAACTGGAGGACATCACCACCAAACCAGCATGTTAAAGGGTCTTCATTAAGAAGATCAAAAATATGAACAATGAAATGGCAACAAATAGATTTCTATCAACATTTGAATCCCAAAATTCAAATAAACAAAAAAGCAGAACAGAAACAGAATCACAGATATAGAAAATACTTTGATGGTTGCCAGAGGGGGGAGGTGGAGGGTTGGGCAGAAAAGGTGAGGGGGTTAAGAAGTATAAATTCATTGTTACAGAATAGCCATAGATGTAAACTACAGCATAGGAAATATTGTCAATAATAGTCTAATAACCATGTATGGTGTTAGATGGTTCCAAGATTTATCAGGATGATCACTTATTAAGTTATGTACTGTCTAATCACTGGGGTGTACACCTGAAACTAATAAAATAATGTATGTCAACTGTTATTGAAAATAAAAAATGATTAAAAATAAAAAAAATTTTTTTAAGGAAAAAAATAAGCCACTTGCGCCTGGCACAGTTAGATGAACCAACTGGGTCATAGGTATGCCTGTGTCTTCAGTATCTTGTCTTTTGTCAGATTATGCACCTGAAAGTGAGCAATAAAAGTGTACAGTGCTTACTGTTCTTTTACTAAAACTTTCGAACACTTACTATCTTAGTGGAGCAGATACTATCTTATTTGTTGGGGATATTGATAAACAAGACCCTGTGAAGATTGTAATCTAGTCTTTTCAACGAGAAAAAATTTTCCAGAGCTAGCAATAATAAGATTTTTTATGGAACTTACTTATTAATGAATGGCGCCTGATAGAAAGTAGATGTTTAATTATCATCGGATGGATGAGTGATTTGCAAGAGTAAAAATAAGACTCAACAAAGATCTTCCTGATGCTCAGGAGGGAATTCAGAAACAGAATCTTTGAAAAGTATTTTTAACAGTTTTTCCCAAATTTCAAGTCTGCTAAAATAATATATTTTTTAAGATTTTATTATTATTTATTTTTAGAGAGAGGGGAAGGGAGGGAGAAAGAGAGGGAGAGAAACAGCAATGTATGGTTGCCTCTCACATGGCCCTCATGGGGACCTGGCCCGCAACCCAGGCATGTGCCCTGACTGGGAATCGAACCAGGGCCGCATGGTTCCCAACCCGCGCTCAACCCACTGAGCTACACCAGCCAGGGCTGCTAAAATAATATTTAACTCATCAAGTTATATTAGGTTTCCTGATCATTCTAATGTAATTTTATGATAAATGTGCAATTATGGCAATGTGGAGTGACTTTTAGTAAATACTTTTAGTATGTTTCATTTGTAGTGAATGGCATTTACAATCTCAAATATGAAGAGGGATGGAGCATTGCTCTTGTTAGTTGATTTACCTGCTGATCTTAGTCTTGCATGTAATTTCCACTTTAACAACTTGTTGAATTTTTTTTCTTGAAGGGTAAGTAGGATTTAGCCAAAATAAGAGAAGAAACAGATGTGCAAAAGTTCAGAGATGAGTTCAGCCCTTTCTTGGCTGGACAGAATATAGCCATAGCAGAAACACCCATAATAATCCATTTGCAAATTCCTTTACCAAGTATTTGAATGCCTTCCATATTCTAGACACTACTAAAACATCAGTGAGTAAACACAGATAAAAATGCCTGGTCTTAATGAGCTTACATGTAGTTGGGGGCACAGACAATAGTAAAGAAGTAAGTTACATAGTATGCTACAAGGTGATGATATTCTATGCCAAAGGAAAACAAAAACAAAAACAAAAAAAGGGAATTAGGAATGGGGAGTGGAGAATGGGTTGTGACTGACTTACCATCTGATGAGAAATTATAATGCCTAAAGGTCTTTGAAAAGATGATTGAAGTAGAGACTGAAATATACCAAATAATTTCAGTAATAAAAAGAACATTTTTTTAAATTATATTTTATTGATTATGCTATTACAGTTGTCCCAATTTTTTCTTTTTTCTCCCTTTTATTCCCCTCTGCCCTGTACCCGTCCCCCCCCCCGCCCCCCACACCATCATTCCCACATCTTAGTTCATGTCCATGGGTCATACGTCTAAGTTCTTTGGCTTCTCCAGTTCCCATACTATTCTTAACCTCCCCCTCTCTATTTTGTACCTACCATTTATGCTTCTTATTCCCTGTACGTTTTCCCCTATTCTCCCTCCTCCTCCTCCCCACTTACAAACCTCCATGTGGTCTCCATTTCTGTGATTATGTCCCTGTTTTAGTTGTTTGCTTAGTTCATTTTTTTTGTTTGTTTTTTAGGTTCGGTTGTTGATAGTTGTGAGTTTGTTGTCATTTTATTGTTTGTATTTTTTTATTATTTTCTTTTTCTTAGATAAGTCCCTTTAACATTTCATATAATAAAGGCTGGGTGATGATGAACTCCTTGCACTTGACCTTACCTGGGAAGCATTTTATCTGCCCTTCCATTCTAAATGATAGCTTTGCTGGATAGAATAATCTTGGATGTAGGTCCTTGCCTTTCACAACTTTGAATACTTCTTTCCAGCCCCTTCTTGCCTAAAAGGTTTCTTTTGAGAAATCAGCTGATAGTCTGATGGTAACTCTTTTGTAGGTAACTATCTCCTTCTCTCTTGTTGCATTTAAGATTCTCTCCTTATCTTTAATCTTGGGTAATGTAATTATGATGTGCCTTGGTGTGTGCTTCCTTGGGTCCAACTTCTTTAGGACTCTCTGAGCTTCCTGGACTTCCTGGAAGCCTATTTTCTTTGCCAGATTAGGGAAGTTCTTCATTATGTTTTCAAGTAAGTTATCAATTTCTTGGTCTTCCTCTTCTCCTTTTGGCACCCTCATGATTTGGATGTTGGAATGTTTAAAGTTGTCCCAGAGGTTCCTAAAACTCTCTTCATCTTTTTTTTTTAATTCTTCTTTCTTCATCCTGTTCTGGTCGAATGTTCATTTCTTCCTTCTGCTTCAAACCATTGATTTGAGTCCCTGTTTCCTTCCCTTCACTGTTGATTCCCTGTACATTTTCCTTTATTTTACTTTGCATAGCCTTCACTTTTTCCTCTATTTTGTGACCATACTCATCCAATTCTAGGCGCATCCTGATTACCAGTGTTTTGAACTCTCCATCTGATAGGGTGGCTATCTCTTCATCAGTTATATTTTTTTCTGGAGCTCTGATCTGTTCTTTCATTTGGGCTATTATTTTTTGTCTCAGCACGCTTGTTCCTTAATAAAGGGCAGAGCCTTATGGGTGCAGCAACCCATGTTGCTGCAGTGTGGCACTCTATGTGGGAGAGGGGCCCTAGAGGAACAATGCAGCTTGCTCAGCTCTCAGTTGGCATTCAGTCATTCCCTCCTCTACCCACAAAAAAATTGGGCCCTTCTCGTGCTGATTCCCGGGTGAGTGGGTTTATCTACTTTCTAGGACCCTGTGGGTCTCTCCAATGAACTCTCCTGTAAGGCTGAGAGCTTCTCCCGCCACCATAACCCCCACAGGTTTTTTTCAGTCAGAGGTAGTTGAGGCTTTATTTCCCCACATGCTGGAAGCCTGGGTTGTGTGGTCTGTCTTGCTCCCCAGTCATTCCTCCCGGTTTATCTGCACAGAAGTGTAGGACCGCCTGCTCCACCAGCCGCCACCTCACTCACCCAGTCCTCCAGCTGCTGCCTTGCTGTGAGTCCTCTCCACCCTGGCTACCCATCTCCACCCCTCCTACTGGTCTGGATGGATGTTTCTTCAACTCCTTCATTTTCGGACTCTCAGTTCAACTTTCTGTGAGTTCTGGTTATTTTTTGTTTTTAATTTTTTTGTTGTTGTTCTTCTTTTGGTTGTTCGAGGAAGCCAAGTGTATCTATGTATGCCTCCATCTTGGCTGGAAGTCCCTGATTGGTTCTTTTTGATGCTGCTGTGGCTCTCACCATGTTCATTAAGCATCCCTGTAATCAGTGCTTTGAACTCTGCATCTAGTAGATTGCTTGTATCCATCTTGTCTAGTTCCTTTTCTGGAGTTTTGTTCTTTCACTTCGCTCATGTTTCTTTGTTTTCTCATTTTGGCAACCTATGTTTGTTTCTATGCATTAAGTAGAGCTGCAATGTCCCCCAAGCTTTGCAGAGTGGCCTAATGTAGTAGGTGTCCTGTAGGGTCCAGTGGCACAGCTTCCCTGGTCACCCAAGCTGGGTACTTAAGGTGTGCCCCCCTATGCGGACTATGTCCACCCCCCTCTTGTAGTTGAGCCATGATCGCTCTTGGCACATCCATGGGAAGGATCTACCCAGGCCAATCAGCTGCAAGAACTGGCTGTGATCACCAAACACCAACCTACTTCCACCAGGGAGTATCAGATGTGCAGGGGCCCACCCCACAGAACAGGACTTACTTCAGCAGGACTCTGGGGACCACTGAGTTCACCTCTCGAGTGTGTTGCTTATGGAGCTGGTTGGGTGGTGGTGCTTCAATGTGGTCTAAAGTTGTCCACTGGTTGTGTTCTGAGGCCTCTCAGGAGGTGCAGGTCAAGGTCAGCAACCACCTGTGTTCTGTCTGGGGTTACCGGGCATAAGCTACAAAGTGATCTGCAGATGGCTGCTTCTTGTGCAGGGTTTGGAAGTGACCAGGCAAGGCCAAGCTGTGAACCGATGCCACCTGCTCCAAGTGCCAGGCCTGGGGCCACTTAGTGAAAGGTACAGGACTCGCTGAGGCCAGATGCTGATTTTTTTGAAAGGATTTAGAAAATCTAAAGCATGAACCACGACAAGCCATTCATATGGAAACATTCTGGTTGGGCCCAAAAGTTGGGTGGGGTGGGCCTTAGGGAATCATCAGGGTGGAGCTAATAGTGTGATCCAGGTGATGGAGACGCAGATATGACACCCACCTTCTGGTTCTGTTGGTTGGAAGTCTCAATGAAGGTATAATGGCCTCTGCCGGCACTTTTGTCTGGGAGACACCTGCCCCTCCAGCTCTTGCCCAGATACCAAATAATTCATTTCCTGCTTATAAGTCTCTGGTTCATTCCAACCTGCTGCCACTGCACTGGAGCTCGAGTGAGTCCAAGGAAGTTCATATGCAGATCCTTTAAGAGGAACTGCCTGGGACTCCTGAAGCTTCTTCCATCTTCCTCAGTCTCAATCCCTGCTTGTTTTATGGGGACTTCTATTCCTGGTACTGGAACCCTGGACCAGGGAAGCTGGGATCCCTCACTCCTCAGGGGAGATCTCCACAACTGAGATATCCCTCCTGATTTTTATCTGCTACAAGTGGGTGTGGGACCAGCTTGTTCCACATCTCTGCCCCTACTACCAGTCTCAGTGTGGTTTCTTCTTTAATTCTCTATTTGTGGGACTTCCATTCAGCTCCATTTCAGGTGTTTCTGAATAATGGTTGTTGTATAGTTTAGTTGTAATTTTGCTACGGTTGTGAGAGGCAAGTATCATTTTTACCTACCCTGCCATCTTGACCAGAAGTCTCCAGGTGGCTTGTTTAAATCATGGAAGGCAGAATTCTAAAATGGCTCTACAAGATCACACAGTGAATGTGCGACATTACATCTGTGATGTTACATTACCTGGCAAAAGGGATTTGCAGATGTAATTAAGGTTATAATCAACTGATATTGAGTTTGCCAAAAGGAAGATTATTGTGGTAGGCCTAAACTAATCATGAAAACCCTGTAAAAGCTGTTAGTGAAGCTTACAGCAGAAAAGGAAGTTATATTCCAAGAATGAAGAGGATTCAATGCACTGTTGCTAGTTTGAAGTAGAAGGAGGCCATGTATCAAGAAACAAGGGTGGTTTTCAACAGCTAAGAGCAGCCCACGACAGATAGCAAGGAAATGGGGACTTCAATGCTACAACACAAGGATCTGAATTCAGGCAACAAACTGGATGAGGCTGGAAGCAGCTTCTTCCCCTAGAGAATGAACCTTGACTGACATGATTTCAGCCTACGAGACCCCAAGCAGAGAACCCAATCTAGCCTGCCTGGACTTCTGACCTATGAAACTGTAAGATAATAAAAGGGGGTGATTTAAAGCTACTAAATTGTGGTAATTTTTTACATAGCAATAGAAACTAATAAAATCATCCATGCTAGAAAATGCTTTTTTTTAGCAATGACCAAATCCTGATACAAGGTTTTGTTTTTGTTTTACTGACTCATTTCTGTACTATCATGAAGCCCTCCTCTGCTTTTCCGTTTTCTGAATTTGATTTACTGCTTTCCTTTTCACTGTCCTGGAAAAAAAAATCCCACCCAAAGTTAGTTTTTTGAGTTTGAAAACAAGAGAAGTTAAGATACTAAGCGAAAGTTTCTTTGGGCAGTATCCAACCTATAATATTGCCCTTTTACTTAAGGGTAATAAACCTACAAAAATAAAGGGATAAAACCATTAGTGACCAAAAAGGTCCTGTTCAAGCCAATAAATTTGTAAAAATCATACAGGTATAACACAAAATCAGGTAGTAAATTTGTGTTCAGTATTCTAAGAACTTACTGTCTCAACTAGAAAAATAATCAATAAATATACACACCAAGTCAGAAAATTATTTTAATAGTTACAAAACTTTTTTTTTTACAGAATCAGTATAAAATAGCAGTTGATTTCTCCATAATTATCAGAATTATTTATACGTGAGGTCTTGGCTAAGTGGGGCTGAAATCAACAAAAGGTCTTGGACTGTTGGCTCAGAAATCATCTTAGGAGGCCTGCCTTGTTGATGTCTGTCATGCTTAGCTCTTATGAGATGACCCGGTCATTTTAAAAATGTCTTTTCATTCATTCTTTGGAGGCTTGAAGTGAATTCGGCAGCGTTCATTAAACACCTGATATATAAACAGAAACAAGTCACTGAATTATTCTGTATAAACCAGGCCTGGAACCAAATTAAATTTACATGGTTCAGCCTTGACTGGTGTGGATCAGTTGGTTGGCTGTCATCCCACAAAGTGAAAGACTGCCAGTTCGATTCCCAGTCAGGGTACATGCCTAGGTTGAGGTCAGTCCCTGGTCAGGGTACATACAAGAGGCAACCAATTGATGTTCCTTTCTCTCTCTTTCTCCCTCCCTCTCTCTCTAAAAATTAAAAAATTACCATGGTTCAGGAGGACATAATAGTTTCTTTCCCGTCAACAGTTTTAAGAAACAGGGATTTTCTCACCAGTTCAAACTGACTTATCAAGTGCTAAGAGCACAGAAAGCCTTGATATACATGTATAAGGCAATTTTATTATTTTAATGAAATTTAAATTATTCAAGGAAAAAAATCATCACAGGCTAGCTTATTTAGTAACTACCAACAGTTCATTTCCATATTCAGGACTTGTTTTAGACAGGTAGACAAAATATCTAAAGTAAGTTTAAGGGTTTTTTCCCCCCTTTTTTAATAACATAAAGTTTACTTAGATATCTGTTATGTTTTTCTCCATGAGTGCTAGCTCCTTCTTACAAGTAGGTATGCTTGAAGGGAGACTATATTTTGTTAAAAAAATTGTGTAAATTTACATGTTTTGTTCTATTTACTTTGCTTCCTAAAAATCTAAACAAATTATACATCAGAAAGGTTAAAAAAAGTTTTATCACTGTCAATATGGGATTGTGTTAACCAAAAATTATGATACAGCCATTCAACAGAATACAATGTAAAAGGTGAAAGATTTATACGACCTGAAGAGAAACCACAGTATCAACAGAATACAATGTAAATAGAAAAATGAATAAGGAAGCTCTTTCTGTTCTGATTTTCAAAAATCTCCAAGATCTGTTATGGAAAAATTAAGTGTGAAGAGTCCACTTACATTTGTGTGACAAAGGCTGGTCCGATGGTAGTGGGTTATCAGAACTCAACTAAAGTTAGTGTCGTTTGTGTGACAAAGAGGGAAGTGTGTGTGTGCACACATATATAAAATTTAAAATGGTGCAAATATCTGAAAGCACATACCATCCTTTCAGAGGAAAGGGAAAAGTGGCTATAAAAGAGATGAGAGGTAGAATTTTTATTGTATATCCTCTCATATTTAAAAACTTAAATCACGTATCTAAAAATGTGCATTTTTAAAAATTATATATAAAAGTCTTTTTAAAATTCTCAGAATTTACCTTCAAATTTCATTAACATAAGGAACAAACCATTGTGTAATTAAAAATTTATTTATTTTTAGAGAGAGGGGAAGAAAGGGAGAAAGAGAGGGAAAGAAACATCAGTGTGTGGTTGCCTCTCGCACGCCCCCTACTGGGAACCTGGGCCACAACCCAGGCATGTGCCCCAACCAGGAATCAAACCGGCGACCCTTTGGTTTGCAGGCTAGTGCTCACTCCACTGAGCCACACCAGCCAGGGCAGGAAAAAATCATTTTTAAGGTTAAAAAAGAAAAACCTATTTTGGCTGCTGTCAACTATTACAAAAGTAAAAGCAAAATCCACACAGGGAGGTTTTAAGGTGCTGTTATTATTCAACTTCTTAAGCTGGGTGGTAAATACATAAGTGCTCATTTTATTAACATTCTTAAATTTTACATGCTCCTTAGCATGTGCATCTCACAATTAAAAAACAAGTCAAAACTATGGACTCTTTCTAGTCCTTCCATCTTGTAGTTTATCACATGTCAGCACCTAGTCCTGACATTCCCTGACATTCCGAACGTTCAGACCAAAGGAGTCTTCAGATTACTGGCCTTGACATATTGGTTGGGATGATACCTACAACTCGGGCAAGCGTCTCCAATTCTTTTCCTATAACTTCCTAACCACTTTTGTGGGATTACTGCACCACAGCGCCATTTTTGTATTTTTAAAACAAGTGGGAAAGGTCACTTTCTGTGGGGTGGACGGATTATATTGTTACTGGATGAGGACTGGGCCCAGAGCATGTCTGCCTCAGGCTAGCCAGTAGTTCTCGTCTTCAAGTAGGACAGATTTCACAGCGTGAGTCCAGGTGATTCTGAGTGTTTATTAAAGCTGAGGACAGTGAAACAAAGGAAGGACCGAGGGTAGAAGAAACAACAGGAGCTTTGGCTCCATAGAAATGTTATTAAGAAATAAGTGAGCCAAGGCAGGGCTGCTATTAGCTCACTGGAAAGTCAGAGGAAAAGGAAGCCTTGGAGCCAGGATCAGGGGGGGAAGCCCAGATGAGCTGCCACTGCCCTTTGCTCTCCTGGTTGCAAGTCTCATGGGGACCCTTAGAGTTTAGGAGGAAGTAAAAAGTTCATGCCAGAGAAGGGGCATGGAATGCTCCAGAGAGAGCATTTATCTTTGTCTTGAGAGTGCTTATTTTTCTTTTGCAGGTGAGAATTTTAGGGGAGGGTTTCAGCAGAATATTCATCAACCTTCCAGTTGCATTTTTAATATGCCAATGCACTAAAATGAGCAAAAAGTGGAGTTTGGGACTATTCTTTGGTCTGCTTTATTGTTTTACTTTTACCTTGGGTCTGTCTGGCTTTAATCAGGTTTCTGTAATTTGTTCCCGTAATTTCACCCATCCTTGAGTTCAGCTGACATAAATGGCACTTTTTGGGTCCCTGTTCTCTATCTCCCCGACCAGGGTGATTTAAGCTATGTACTCCCTGGTTAGGAGGGGGAATATAAAACATTTGCTCTGAAGTGTCTTTGATTAGAGAAGATAAGGTCTTACGATTCACTATTAGATGCTGTAACTTACAAGCTCTAAGTTTTTCAGACTGTTTGGCCTTGTTTAATTACCTTGTCTCAGTTTTCCCATTCCAATTGCCAAGGAATTTCCCTAGGTTCTTATTAGTCTCCTGCCTCAATTTTCTTTAAAACTAGTATCAAATTTAAAAATGCTTTACTCTTCCCACTACAATACATTTTACATACATCAGCCTCTGCACTGGATTTTTCAAGCCAGTTATTTACTGTATCCCTGCCCCATCCCATGCCAAGTGTAAACATGATCTCTCTGAAGAATTTAAATGGACAAATATTGCCGAAATCTTTTGAGTAGCAAGTACCTTGTCACACTGACGAAAAGCGCAGGAATAGGAAATCTTGGCAAAGAAGACAGAATGAAGAAATGGCGGCTGCTCTCCACGGGGCATGCCCGCGCCTCTCACCCCCCTTCTCCCAGGCCCAGTTTCCTCGCCTCTTTGTCCTGAGCTCCAAGGGCCCTTCTTTTGCCTGTCACTCGTTTCTTGTGCCCATGTCTTCTGTGCCTCCCTTCTACCTCTGTGACTTTCTACATAAACTTCCTCTTATAGTTTGAAAAAAAAGAAACATAATAAAGCAAAGAAAATTAAGTTGTATTTTGCAATTTATTCATCGCTCTGCAAGTTGGTACATTCAAGTTTTTGGTTCAGTTAACCTCTCACTGGGTTAAGCCAATTCCATTGGTTATCTTCAGAGGATAAAACAAATTTTGTAGTTCATTCTTTCAGATTTAATCAATTTTGCCCTCCAGAAAAAAGAGGGCTATAGAGTTTTATTGTTTTTAATAGGGTTTTTTTTTTATTTTTTTTCCACTATCATTTACCTGCCTTATACCCTCTTCTGCCTCATTATTATTATTTTATCCTCAACCAATGATATTTTTTCATTGCTTTTAGAAAGAAAGGGATAGAAAGAAACACTGATGTGTGAAAGAAATATCGATTGGCTGCCTCCCATACATGCCCCAGACCAGGAATCCAACCCATGACCTACAAATGTGCCCTGACCAGGAATTTAACCTGCAACCCTTGGTTACCGAAAGATGCTCCAACCAACTGAGCCACACTGGCCAGGGCAAGAGAGGTATATAGTTTTAGAGAGGGGTATACAGATAATACCTTTTTAGAAAACTAAAGTCAGGATTTAAAAAAAAAATTTTTGACTACATGTAAAGTCCTGGAATCTTGGTCCCACTCTCTTAATTTCTAATCAGAAGTATGCAGGTGGTAAAAACGAGCATGTGAATCTAGGAGCTACAAAAGAACCCTATTACCATATACCAAAGGCTATGTACAAAATGTTTCAGTATCAGATACTAGAACACAAACTACTGTGATGGGTAGCTAATGATATGAAAATTTATACAAAGTAATTGGGATCAAAATGGCTAATTTTTCTTTTCTTTTGTTTTCGTTTTGTTTCTTTGTCAGATAGAAATAAATACAAATTTCTTCCTTCTCCAGCAGCTATCCCCCACAGTCAATTAATTAGATAATAAACCACTATATAACACCTACATTAACCAATCTACAAGTGGTTTTTACTGTTTTTAGATGAATGTATGATGAAAAATTCAACATTAATAATTTTGGATTTTCTTATCACAAGAACTTAAATGAAGGACCTCAGCCTCCAGAAGTTTATCAACCAGTTTGGATCTATTTATCTTGATTTGAATGTCTTCCAGAAGATGTAAAAAGTAATAAATGTATCTTCCATGCTACATGTATAATAAGAACTTCTATAATTGTATATATTCCTTTGATGTATTTTCCCCTCAAGATTATTAACTGTGTGTTTGGCAAGTGAAAAATCTGTAATCATTTGAATTTTCTGCTTATAAACATAATAGGAATTGTTTCACAAACAATATGTAAATCAGTATTAAAATTTGAGCAAACAGATGTTCTGTACTTACTTTAATAAATGGTTATTCTCTTTTGAAAAATAAATTTTAAAAAATGGCTAATTTTATCAAATAACCTTGGTGAAGGTTGAGTTAACCAGAGTAAAAACTCTAAATATCCAATATGCCCATAATTAGTATTAGGAAAGATACAGAATGTCTCCAACTCTATTACCATGGCAGGTCATAAATTCTACTGTAACCGTAATGCCAACTTTTATAAGATGGCTCTGTCTGGATGCTAACCATATCCACCGCCCCCTCCAAAAAGAAGTAAAAACCCTCAGCTGCTTGTAAATGAAGGATCTCTATTCTTCTTACGAGCCCAGAACTCTCCTTACTCTTCCCCCTCCATCTCCCTTTGCTAGTTCAGTTTCCCTCCCGCTCCTCTCTGAGCGCTAACATTTTATACCTTCCAGCTTCTGTCCTTTACCACTTCTTCAACATTCAGCTCTGACTGCATCCATTTCAACTGCAAGAAAGGAAAAACAAATTTAAGTTATGAAAACTGAAATTAAAAAACTAAAACTAAACTCTATAATGATTTCCCAACAAAACCAGCCACTGCTTCTGCAATCTTTGTTAACAGTATTACCTAGGTTATGTCTTGGAACCTTCTTTGACCCGCCTAACCCATTCTCCCCAACTAGTCAATTGTTAAATCTTATGTTACCCATGATCCTCAAGCTTTTCTGCATAGTATAATCACTCTGAGAGCTTTAAAAAAATCTGAAATTCCCAGGTAGTTCACAGAAACTACCACATAAATCGTGCATGTAACACTAATAAGACTGGAAGTTGCTACTAATCCAATGGCTCCTCGATTCCGAACTGGTGTCAGAGTGTGGGCCAGGACACAGGACTGAAACTGGAACGGGGGTCAGGGCTGCATTTCTGATGGCCGGAGCTGTGCTGTCAAGGAGCAGTGAGCCCGAAGAAGCACACCTGCACATGCCAAAGCAACTTCGGTTTCAGATTTTAATTAGCTGTACAGACCAGAAATCATTAAAGTGTCACTGCTGTCAGACCTGGGCTGTCTGCCAAAGAGGTAACAGCTTCAAACAACACGCCACTAAGACAAGTCTTCACAACTGATCTGAAATATTTAAAGGGATTTCATGTAGCAATGGGTTTAGACCTATCCTATACAGCTTCAGAGGGAACATTAATAAGGAGTAATAATTACCCATTAAAGGGAGGCAGATTTTCACAACATAAAAGAAAACCTTTGAACAATTACAAAAAGAGAATGTACTGCCACAGGAGATAATGGGTCCCTAGCCCCCTTCAGTAGTGGTTAAACGAAAGGTGGAAACCATTGGTTGGGAAAACCCATCTTTGGTGCCAAAAAGGTAGGCGAAGGCTGGTGAAGAGGATTAATGTAACAAATACAGAGTCCCAGAGCCCGGAAAACGAAAGGAAAGGAGCTGCTACTTTGTATCAGCCAATGAGCTGCCTCTTTAATCCTCATCAAAAAAAGAAAACAAAGTTATTAAGTATCAACTATATTTTACAAATTGAAAATGAGAAGTCAGAGCAATTTACAAGGTTACAAAGCTACCAAGTGACAGATGGGATTTATTTCCTCAGAGCTTCGTCCTCTGTAACCTATGCTTTCTTCTGTTCTTGAACAGCACCCATATTACAGCCAATTCCTGATAAAACTTCAACTGCACCAACATAATGCTTCCTTTGAGCTGGTTCTTTCTGATAAGGCTCTGGGTCTTAAAACAGCTACACTTCCTCTCAAAGGCCACTAAGAGGTGACAGCAGTTACACAGTTCCAGCAAGGAATGTACTTTTTCTGAGTTAAAAATTTAGGTAAAGAACTGGGGACTTATAGACTGGCACCTCTGCATATAAATAAAATATGTCCACTAAAGTAATCAGTCGCAACTTAATGTAAAAACCCTGACTGAACCTAGAGTCAGAAGAGACGCATTTAAGTCCTAGTTCTACCACTTACTAGCTTGTAATTCTGAGGGTGTCACTTAGTATCTCTGAGTCTCAGTTCCCTCACACAGAAAATGAAGAGGTAAAGAGCTGGAACATCTCCCAAGAGTTGTCTCTTTCTAATTCCATAATCTCCATAGCAAACTTAAAGAATAAAAATAAAAAATTCAACTTTCCTTACTTGCTTAAGTACTATTCATGGCTACCCTATAGTCCTCCTACAGGACACCAGGGTAGAAACTACCTTTCTTTCCTAACTCACTGACTGGTCATCCTGGTGATTCTCTCTGGGTCCTAAAAGCACAGAGCAGAACTGGGGGTGGAGCAAAGTGTGTGACACTCCAAAAACACACAGTGGTTTTTGAACTTTGCTCTCCATTAACAAGAGTCACTTTATTCTTTGTTTGACCTAATTTGCAAACAGTGATTTTTTAGTTTCTGATTTAACAGCCCTGCTCTGTAGTTTTGTCAATAACTTCAAGAGTCTGTTAAAATACAAAATCCAAAGATAACTAGATTTTAACCAGTGTTATGTAAATGATCTCTAGGCCTTCATAAATATTAACAGTAAAGTAAGATGACCATTACAGAGCAATAAGTTCACTGACGAATCAGCAGGCACGGAGTACAGGGCTGAAGCCGTGTGGTGACCAGAGAGAGCCGCTAAGGCAGGGCAGGACTCCTGTTCCCAGTGAGACACGCTGCATCAGGGGGATGGCTGAGAAAGTGCACACCCACTGTGCGCAGCTAAAAGAGCAAAGGCTTGAAAGAGATGACAAGGTCCCTGTTCAGTGCTTGGCTACATCTACTAAACAAAGGGTAAACTTTCAACTGTTTAGTATGAAAAACAGGATTCTATCCCACAGTGGAATTCCACCCACCGGGCATGCAAGGATGAGTAAATCACCTATTGTGGCGTCTTGAAATACAGACATGATTCTGATTAATTGCACAGTGATCATAAAAAAAAACAACAACTCATGTTTAGGAAATAACCAACATATGCAGGGCTAAAGGGGTACAATATGCCCAAGACACTCTAAAAATGGCTCAGGAAAAAAGTGTGTATGTATGTGGCGGAAGAGAAAGGAAGACTGGGAAAGAGTGAGGCAGGGATGGAGGAAAACGGTAGCCTAAAGAGAATAAATTGAAGCAGGTGAGGCAAAATGTAAACAAATAGGTGAATATAGGCAAAGAGTACATGGGAGTTCCTAGTATTCTTACAACTTTTCTGTAAGTTTGAAATTATATCAAAATAAAGTTACCCCTTAAGCGAACCTCAAGAAACAACAATGCATTCCACGTAATAAAATATGGTACACATACATTTCACCTGTTTTCTTGACAAGTCACATTTAAGGGCTATACAAGAGTGTTCTGCTTCATTAACTACACTCTGAGGTCCACACCCTACCTACATTACAGCTGACTGATAGATAAGGCTTCCTCTGACATAGCACTCAGCGGACGCTTGCTGTGTTCTTTAAAGAGAAAGCTGTAGGAATGGGAGACAAAATGGAAACAAAGTCGTGTCCAACAAGAGCCAAAGACCCATAACAACTTCTCCTCAGTAGAGAAAAATTGCAATCAGGTCCTAGTGTATCTGGGTATATTAAATTGTGTTGTATTTTTATGGATGAAGAGGGTAATGTCCTGAAGTTAATTATGTGTATTACATTTCAGCCGATAAAACCAGAGGTACATATTTTCAAAATGTAAATACATTTAAGAGATGTTTCATCTCAAGTCAACCCTGAAAACATAGATAAAGATGTGATTTCCCTAGATTTTCTGATGTGGTATTGGCCTAAATTAATCCTTTTACCTTTAACAGCAGACTATCTGAAAGAATGAAAATAAAGTATGATTACACTGCATACATTCATGAAAGTCACATTAATTTACTAATTTACCATTGGATATTTCCAAATGCAATAAAATAAAGTCCATTAAAAATAAAGTTTTAGTCTCCTGGTCATTTTTTAAAAAAGTAATGATCATATCTTACTCTAAACTTTTCATAATAAAAACTGCTTTTATTTTGAAGGATAAGTTTGGGAAAACTTTGCCTCAGAAATGTAAGCCTTGTTCAACTTACCTTTGTCTGTTCTTTTCTAAGTTGCTTTAATAACGTTAAATCATCCAAATTCTTTTCTCTTTCTTCTCGTAGATGTTTTACTACTGATGAAGTCTGAGCTATACAGTTTTTTATGAATCTGTCCCTACTGGCATGAGCTTCCATCAACTGAAAGAACAAAGGAGTGAAAAGAGAAAAATCATACCAATTTATTACATTTTAGTTTTTTTTAATCCTTATTTTTAGTGTATAGAAATGTAATGCTTTCCAAAACAAGTTTTTAAAAATTAAATCTATGGAAGAGAAGACTGTGCTCATCAGCTAACCCACCTAAAAAAGGGTGAAAGGAAGCAGCTCTGCCAGTGGTTGGGGTTGTCTTCCTCCTCAGTGAGCTCGCGGGGCTTCCTGCCCCTTTTCCCGAATGCCTGCTCCTGCATCTGGGAGGCCCGCACGGGGCCTATCGTCCCATTCTGCTTTCCCCCGCCATCGCCTTCTCTCCTCATCATCCCACCCGTGTGCTCCTCGACCCTACACCCACTCTCACACGTCTTCCGGGCCACTTTCTATTGGTAGTCTTCCTCTCCTTTGGTTCTCTCATGCTTTCTTCGGTCTCATGTTGTCACCAAGTGCAAGACATTATAAAGTAAGTGATGTGGAGAAACTCTTAGTCATACAAGAAAATAAAAAAAAGTTACATTTACCTATGTAAGACAGAGCTCTTTTTAAGATTTTAAAGTTAAGTATTAATAAGGCCAAATTATATGTAAAGTACAGAGTATTAATTCCATCAATTGTGTGTGCTGATTGAAAGGACATCTGACAGAGCAATTCTTTGCTAACCTTCATGTCAATGTAGCAAATCCAACGTAACAATTCATGTCTATTTTCTGCCTTGATTCAAGAAGTATGATAGTCAAGTATCAAACACTTCTGTGATCGTAGCCAAATTTTGATGATACCCCCCAAATTTGCGGGACAGGAAAAGCAAACACTAAAATGATGTGTAATCACCATTATAATGTTACATAAATAACAGTGGTTCACCTCCAACTAAAATGTGTTAACTTGTTCCTTGTAATTATATTTCTTCTTCCTTCTGAAGAGAGAATAACCTAATGCAATAGTTATGGCAAGGGTAACCTAACCATTTTATACACACATGTCCATGTGTACATGTTGTGTGTGTTTCTAGATAGATAAAATATAGGACTAACAACCATTCTATAAGCATTCTTCATAAGCTACTAGAAGTACATCTCTTAAATGATCATATTAGGACCCTACGGTCGAGAATGAGTCTAATATTCACCAGGAAAGAGTAAGCCTTTGCATTTCTAGAGTGCAATACTAAAAGTACATTGATTATAAATCATACCCACGGAAAGAAAGTAAAAGTAAACTGCCTAAAAGACATTAATCCCATCTATAATAAATTTCTCTAATATGCTCATTTTTTTCATTGTAACATATGATTCCCAAGGACAGTTTCAAGGCCCATATTTCATTGGCTAACACAATACTTCTTTACTTGTTTACTCCTTCAGGTATAATTACAGGACATTAAAGGAATTACTGAGGATAGGGAATTACTCTTCCCAAAAGAGAATAAAAAAAGAACCACCCTCAGAGTTAGGAAGCTCTCCCTGTTCTGCGTAGGAATGGCTAAAGAATCTGCATTTCCAGGCTTTAGTTCCCTCTTTTATAAAATCATGGATTATGAGAAAATAATCACTAATATCCTTTCTACCTCTAATATTTAGGGGCAACACAACTCAATCCACTGCTAAGATATCAGCTGCTATTTAATCACTTTTATATCTTGTCTAGCCCCACAGCAACTAGTGAAATAATACTAGCACCAACTAGCAGCATGTAACAAAACACTTTTATTTTTCTATCTGCATTTTGGTTTATTATTTTTAAAAGTAATTTTTATTTTAATTTTAATATTTTTAAATTACAGTTGACATTTTTCTATCTTCACTTTAAAATCAAACTCAAATTTTGTACATTTTCCTTTCACTCTCTCAACATGAAGCTTCCTTCTTTGGTTAGGTTTTCCTCCACTGTTCCCCTCTCAACTCGCCTCCTTCCTGTTGACACACTTCTGCCTGCAGCCGCCCTCACACCCTCACCTGCCTACTTCTTCAGGTCAGCCCCCTGGGAACCCATGCAATGTGAAGAGAAACTACTGGGCAAAAACGTCTTTTACTCTGTATTATCAATTATTTTAATCTGGTTTTCATGACTGTCCCGCAATGAAATTCAGAATTAAGAGCCATGTAAAAGAGGAAGATGCATGGGCTTTTTGTACATGTACGTCAAAGAAATGAGAAGGCTTGATAGTTAGTAATAGATTATGTGACAGGAGCCTACCAGAGAAAAATAAAGCACTAAACCAGGCTTAGCTCATTAGTAATTCAGATGCTTGAGGACCTGGTCACATTAGAACTGTTTCACATATTTATGAAGTGCTTATTAAAGGAAATAAGGTGACACTTATTTATTTTTTTAAATACCAGTCCTTTTTTAGAATATTTTTATTGATTATGCTATTACAGTATTCCCAATTTTTCCCTCTATCCCCCCTCCATCCTGCCCCCCCAACCCTCTAGCATTCCCTGCCCTTAGTTCATGTCCATGGATTGTACATGTAAGTTCTTTGAGTCCTCTGCTTCTTATGCCATTTTTTATCTCTCCCCGTCTATTTTATTCCTACTAATTATGCTTCTTCTTTCCTGTACATCCCCCCCGCAACTCTTCCCTTCCCTCTCCCCACTGAAATCCCTCCATGTGACATCCATTTCTCTGATTCTGTTCCTGCTCTGGTTGTTTGCTTAGTTTTTTTTTTGTTGTTTTTTTAAATTTATTTTATTTTTAGAGAGAGGGGAAGGAGAAAGAGAAGGAGAGAAACAGCAATGTGTGGTTGCCTCTCACATGGCCCTCACTGGGGACCCGGCCTGCAACCCAGGCATGTGCCCCAACTGGGAATCGAACCTCGAACCGGGACCGCTTGGCTTCCAGCCCGCACTCAATCCACTGAGCTACACCAGCCAGGCTGTTTGCTTAGTTTTTGTTTTCATTCTTTTTATTTTCTTTTAGGTTCATTTGTTGATAGTTGTGAGTTTGTTGTCATTTTACTGTTCATATTTTTTACCTTCTTTTTCTTAAATAAGTCCCTTTAATATATCACATAATAAGGGCTTGGTGATGATGAACTCCTTGAGCTTGCCCTTATCTGGGAAGTGCTTTATCTGCCCTTCCATTCTAAATGATAGCTTTGCTGGAGAGAGTAATCTTGGATGTAGGTCCTTGCCTTTCATGACTTCAAATACCTCTTTCCAGCCCCTTCTTGCCCACAAGGTTTGTTTTGAGAAATCAGCTGATAGTCTTATGGGCACTCCTTTGTAGGTAACTCTCTCCCTTGCTCTTGCTGCTTTTAGGATTCTTTCTTTATTTTTAATCTTGGGTAATTTAATGATGATGTGCCTTGGTGTGTTCCTATTTGGGTCCAACTTCTTTGGGACTCTCTGGCCTTCCTGGAAGTCTATTTCCTTTGCCAGATTGGGAAAGTTTTCCTTCATTTATTTGTTCAAATAAGTTTTCAATTTCTTGCTGCTGTTCTTCTCCTTCTGGCACCCCTATAATTTGATATTGGAATGTTTCAGATTGTCCCAGAAGTTTGTAAGAAAAAGTCTCTTCACTTTTTTGAATTCTTGTTTCTTCATTCTGTCCCAGTCGGATGTTTATTTCCACCTTTTGTTCCAAGTCATTGATTTGAGTCCTGGTTTCCTTCCTGTCACTGTTGATTCCCTGAATGTTTTGCTTTATCTCACTTTGGGTATCCTTCACCTGTTTTTTCAGTTTTCGACCAAGCTCAATCAGTTCTGTGAGCATTCTGATTACCAGGGCTTTAAATTCTCCATCAGATAAGTTGGCAATCTCATCGCTTAGTTCTGAGGTTTTCCTCTGTTCTTTCATTTGGGCCATATTTCTTTGTCTTGGCGCAACTGATAAGTTGTAAGGGGGTGGGGCCTTAGGTGTTCACCCCAGGAAGGGCAACCCTCCTTGCTGCGCTGCAACATTGCCTGTGGGGGAGGGGCCAGAGAAGAAACAATGCAGCTCACCTGCTTGTCTCTAGCGCATTTTCCAAGGGACTCTCATGAGAGACTGGGAGTTTCTCTCACAGCAGCTGCAACCACTGTAGTCCACACCCACCTCTTAGTCTCAGTTTTCTCCTTAAATCAGTCTCTCCCATGTAGCCCACCGTGCTCAGCAGCCAGCCCCGCCCCTACGGTCCACAGCCTTACTAGTCTGGTTGTTCCGTTTGACTTTTTCTTTAATTCCTTGGTTGTCAGAGTTCCAAGCAGTTTGATTTCCCGGCGCTTTTGGTTGTTTATTGATTTTAGATTGGTTGTTGTCCTCCTTTTGGTTGTGGGAGGAAGCAAAAGGTTTCTACCTACACCTCCATCTTGGCTGGAACCGTGGTAACACTTATTAAGAAACTTGGTAAAAGTCAAGGAAAGCCTTTGGTTACAGGAAAAAAACAGAGCAACAGGCATATCATAACCACACTTCCTTTGATTTGGGGTAAGCAATTTTGAAAAGAAAACATGGGAGTGAGGTAGGAGAATGATTTCAAACAGGGGTTTATCTAGGACTTTCCAGTTTTATTCTATCCAAACTTTCAAAACTTCTTTCAGTCTAAAATTTCACATGTCTTTTAATCATTATTTTAAAACAATGTTTTCATCTCCAAGGGGAATATAATGCCTACAGTTTTCCTAATTATAGTTTTTCTGGTATTTTTCTTTCTAAAACAAAGGTTGATTCTAAATAAATTCTACATTAAATTCTAATTTCCCAACATAATTTATTTTTTTAAACTTGACAATGACCCTTGGTTTAAACTATCATTAAAATCAAACAAAAATTAGTTTTTGTCATAGCATTTTTTGTGTTTTAAATCTTCTAGAACTTCTGACAAAAGGATACAAGGAGGAAATGTACCATTTAAGTACATATTCCAAAATTTCATTAAAGAGATGCCTTTAAGAATAAATTCATCACTATGACACCAATAATAGTCTTGCATTTATAAAGCACTGTTCCAAATTCACAGACTTATATTGCTTAGGACTGATTTTTATGTTTACCTTGAAAACAAAAAATAAAGCTAGAAAAATTTCATAGATTGAAGGGAATATGCTCTAATAAAGAGATCTCATTAAAATTATTTTACTTTTACCAAGAGTATACTTCTAAGATTTCGAATTACTAAGAAGAGTGCTTCATAAGACCCTCGCTGTTTATCTCCTATGAAGAAACATTACCATCAGTGTAAACACTCCTTCATTGGCCACAGAAGAAAGGGTCAGAGACTAAAGTAAGTCAAGGTGAGAATAAGCGGCTTAGGCATTTCAGAGTTCCACTTCTTAAATGAGACATATGTGAGGGAACTCAGTGGTACTTAGCACAGGCACTGTGCTGCAGGCCTGATCCCTGGCACAAAACTACTTGATAAACAATCCTTTGCATGATGTTCAGTTGTTGGATCCCTCTAGGATGCCAGCAAAGAGAGAAAAACCCAAACACATACAAGGGGAGACCCCCCCAAAAAAAGAATTATCTTGTAGTACAAGCTTCCCCTGCTAGGTGAGTGTTCTAGGAACCCATCGGTATCAGTGTACTAGCCGATATTGTTGTGAGAGGCTGCTCCGGCTTCAGTGATTTTTTTGAAGGTTCTCTTTGAAGACTCTTTCAATGTGTTTGCCCACTTCATGATGGGCGGTTTACAAGTGCACCTGCCTACCTCACTGAGTGTTCAGCAGTTTCTTACCAAAAACAGCAAGACCCATACCCCACCCTCATTATTCAACCAATCTAGCCCCAAACTACTTTTGTTTTTTTCCCGGGTGAAATGTCCTCAAAGGGAGATGTTTTCCCAACATGGAGGTGAAACAAAAAACAGCAGAAGCGCTAAAAGCCATCAAAATCAACAAGTTCAAAACTGTTTTGCGCAGTGGAAAAAACATCTGGATAGGTATATTGCATCAAATGGAGAGCACTTTGAAGGTGACTGAAGTTTAAACATGTAAGAATAAATACAAAATTTTTCATAAATAAATTCTGATGTTTGGGGTGCCCCCTCGTACATAAGAATATCCAAAACAGAAAGGTTTCAAATTTAGCATGCAAGATTATCCTAGCTCAAATAAGGATAGGAAATAATACAGCAACAACTAAATAGAAGCACCAAAAATTCCTATGTAAAACATTTAGTACAGTAAGTACTTTACATTAACTCATTTAATGTTCTTAACAACCCTACGAATGAGGTTTTATTATGATACTATTTTACAAATAGGAGGCTGAGGCAAAGAGGTTATATAACATGTTCAAGGAAATCCACCTAGGAAGCAGCAGAGGTGAGATATAATCTAGATCTGGAATCCATGTGGTTAAATCACTATAATATAAACCTCTAAATTAATAAAAAGATTGAAAACAACTGGATAGATTATAAAGCTTATATGTGTTAAGAGAGGGCATCACAAAAGTGATCATAAATTTCCAGTTTTTCAGATAGAGCTACCCAAAGAAACAAGTAAACAGTCAAACAACCTCATAATAAATTAGGACTAGGCCACGTGCTCCCTACTTCCAATACTGGATTCCACTCATTAAAACCCACAACCCCGTGATTTTCTCAAGACACTAGAATTACCAACCACTCAGTAAAATAACATACTTTCATCTGAAAGCAAAACAAAAATAGCAGCAGTTAATAGTCTGAATTTAACTGATATCAATAAGCTCATCCAAAATTGATTTTTTTTCATAACTGAGAAATGGACAATAGGTTTTAAGTGATACCTTCTTTATAAGGCACTGAATCCAAATAGTAATCTTGCAGTAGAGCCTAAAAAGCAAATACCATTTGAATTTTAGCTTCCAAGTTAAAGAAAAGATGTAAGAAACTATAAAAAAATACTTAGCTGTGTCATTATTTCCTTCTGCTTTTGGAAATTAAAGAGAAAAATAAAGGGAATCTTTAAGAGTCGATGAAAAAATAGATACTTGAGAAACCAAAGTCTGAGGAAAAGACAATTTATCTGTGACTCTCCTCTCTCAACTGCCAAATGCTTCTATTCCTCTTCCTGACGAGTGTGGGAAGAAAGAAGACAGAAGGCAAGAAGGGTTTTCGTACACCAACTCTCTGGCTTCTTAGAATTGTTTCATTCTAAGCCCATGCTCTAGACCCATTGTTTTACTTGACTGCTTGCACTTTCTCCTTCGTTCCTTTGTGCATAAGGTTTCTTTAAGTTAAAGGCTTCCCAAGAAGGGGCCAAAAAACTACCACGCCCATTCCTTAGAACTACCCCTTCACAGACTTGTGCATACTAGCACACATGTCTCCAGTCTGTAGAAATTAGATCAAAACTTTTAGTTATCTGACCACTTCCCCACTAATGAACATTTATGCTGTTTCCATTATAATCACCATTTAGGCCATTCAGACAAACTTGCAGTCCAGGTTCTGTTCCTGTCAGCCTTTAATCTTCCATTAGTGATTTAAAGATCTTTTCTAGATTGCAATCTAGAAATAAAACAGCTCGTAGAAGGCTCACAATTTCGACTAATAAAACACAGGCAAACATCAGGTCTAAACCCCTCAGGTGTGGGCAAGAAAAAACAGGAAAGTGTCATTCTTTTATCCACAGTTTAATGACACATTTATCAAATGAGTTCTTATTTTGCCTGCAAAGAAAGGCATTAAAGAAACACAAAAGAAAGACTCAAAAGATATACTTACAGAGTCATAAAGCTGTTTACAGGTCTGGCTGGCATCAATTTTCCCTGCAAAGGAAGCTGTTGGAACCGTAGTGTTTAATTCATGCACTATTCTGTCATCAATCGTCCTCATCACCTTGAGCAATTCCTGTACAGATTTAAAATAAGAGAATAACCTGAATGGAAATTTAAGTGATAGAAAAGAGCATTTAAACAAACAAACAAAAAAAGCTCTTGGATATACTCTAACCCTGTATATTAGGAGTGGGGAAACCATGCCAAATACAGTGCAACCACAGGAAAATCTTCATTGTAATTATGTACTAGTAATCCTAATAATGGGATCAGATAATGGGATCATCTTAAGGGTAAAGATTGTTTTATTCATTTTTAAACCCACAGTACTTAGCAAGCAGCGTGTGCTCTCCCCATTTCCAGTACACAGACTGTAGTTCTAATGAGCTTGACTGCCGCAGCGTAACTGCTTATTCCACTTCCTCTCTATCATTCTAAAACGTGGTGCTAGGTAGAAAACTTCTGTAAAGATAACACAAGAAACTATCAGTAGTGGTTAACTTGCAGAAATCAATCTATACCCTTTTAGGCTAAATTAATCTAAATACATCCTTTTAGACTTTTTGTTATTTGCCATCACTGTATACAATTTTTTAAACAAAAATAAGTAAAACCAAATATGCTGCTAGAGAAAGAATCAAATCTCTTCATGGCTTTCTTGTTTACAGAACAAGACTCTGTTTCACCTTTATTAGCAACCGTAGCTCACATTTCTCCCCCAAAAGGCTCCAACTCTCAAACCAACCACAAGAAAAATGATTAACAAAAGGGAAGAAGACTTTGGCTCTGGAGAACAGGCCTACCCAGCATACACAGTCCTTCTCCCCATCTTTTGTCACTAGAAAAACTGGGCATCAGCTACTAGAAGAGTTATAGTATACCTTTGTCTTTCTTTTTAAATTATTTCTTAAATTTGTTCCCCAACCCATAAACAAACA
>PVJI01018049.1:0-34289 GCA_004026765.1 Micronycteris hirsuta
TCTCTGAGCTTCCTGGACTTCCCGAAAGTCTATTTCCTTCGCCAGCTTCGGGAAATTCTCCATCATTATGTGTTCAAATATTTTTTCAATTCCTTGGATTTCTTCTTCTCCTTCTGGCAGCCCTATGATCCGTATGTTGGGACGTTTACAGATGTCCTGGAGGTTTCTGAGCCCCTCCTCCATTTTTTGAATTCTTGTTTCTTCATTCTTTTCTGGTTGGATGTTTTTTTCTTTCTGCTGGTCCACTCCGTTGATTTGAGTCCCAGTTTCCTTCTTATCTCTACTGGTTCCCTGCAGCTCTCTCCTCATTTGTTCAAGCAATTTCGATAATTTTTCGTCAAATTCTGTTAGCATCCTTATTACAAGGGTTTTAAACTGTGCATCTGAAAGGTTGGCTATCTCTTGGTCGGTTACCTCTGGAGCTTTGATCTGTTCCTTTCTTTGGGCCATTTTTCTTTTTTCCCTCGGTGAGCCTGTTACTGTAAGGAGGGTGGAGCCTTGGGGTTCCCCTGTGCAGGGAAGCTCCCAGTACTTGTGCTGTGACGTAGCCTGTGGGGGCGGGACTTGAGAGCACAATGGCGCCTGCTCCACTCTCCGCACCCACACCGCCTCCTGCAAGCAATTCGAGCCCCTCTGCGCTGGCTCCGGGGGGTCGCTCCGGGGTTGGTAGACAGGCTGCACAGCTCCAATCCCCCGCGGGTCTCTCCAGTGAACTTTCCTATGAGGCTGGGAGTTCCTCCCGCCGCCAACTCCACCTTCACAGGTGCTCTCAATCTGCACGGATGGGTTGCGCCCTGCTTTCTCTCCTGGACCGTCTGCCCGAGAATGTGGACCTGCCTGGTCCACCAGTCTCGGCCCTGCTGGGTCCAGATGAGCCGGGTGCAGGCCGCGCTTCAGTTGGCACCCCCCCCCCCGTCTGAGTGTGCTGCAGTCCCACTGGAACCACCCCTCCAACCGCAGTCTTGCTGTCTGCTCACCAGCTCACCGCAGGGTCGCTGAGCGCTCTCCCTCCGCCCTGCTCCTCCCGGCTCACCAGACTGGATGAATGTATCTTCTTTAATTCCTTGGTTGTCGGACTTCCTCTCAATACGATTTTCTGTCAGATCTGGCTGTTTTTGGTTGTGTAAATTTCTGATTTTTTCCTTGTTTGGTTGTGCGAGGTGGCATGGCGCATTCACCTATGCCGCCATCTTAGGAAGTCCTCAAGGCAAATTCTTTACCAACTTTGGTTTTTTTTTTTTTGTTTTTTTTTTTTAATTACTTTATTGTTGTTCAATTACAGTTATCCTCTCCTGTCCCCTCCCCCCTCCCCACCAACTTTGTTTTTTAAACCAAAGTGTTATGATTTAAATTCTCATGTCTCAATTGTTAAGGAAAAATACAAACAACAAACAAAAAAGTGATCTTCATCATGAGAAAAAACAGAAGCCACAAGATGGGGAAAAAATATTTGTAATAGACAGTATGTACACACTATGTACAAGACATAGAAAGATATTTTCAAACTCAACAGTGATAAAAAAACAAACGACTAAAAAGGGACAAACGGCTTAACAGAAGGCACACTAAAAATAAATATATAGATGAAAAATTAGTATCTGCAAGGAAACTCTACACTTTATTATCACTGAGGAAATGCACATTAAAACAATGAAAGTTATACAAACAGCACATTCAAGCAACACTAAACCCCTACTAGGAAGGCAATCCAGAGCACTGACAACAGTAAATGCTGCTGTGGATGTGGAGCAACGTGAACTCTTTCGTTGCTGGTGAAAATGTAGAATAGTACTGCCCCTTGGGAAGAGAGCTTGAGGGTTCTCACAAAACTAAAAATAAGGGAGTGGGTGGGATGGAGAGGGGCAAAGGGGAAAAATTGGGCCAACAACAGTAAAATATACAATAAAATATTTGTTTTTTAATTTTTTTTAAAGATTTTATTTATCTATCTTCAGAGAGAGGAGAAGGGAGAGAGAACGAGCAATGCATGGTTGCCTCTCACACGGCCCCCACCAGGGACCCGGCCCGCAACCCAGGCATGTGCCCTGACTGGGAATCGAACTGGGAATCGAACTGGGACCCTCCAGCTCCCAGCCCGCACTCAATCCACCGAGCCACACCAGCCGGGCCTCAATAAAATAGTTTTTAAATCCTTAACAGCTCTGGCTGGTATGACTCAGTGGATTGACCACAGGGCTATGAAACAAAAAGTTGCCAGGCCAAGCCCTGGCTCATGTAGCTCAATGGACTGAGCATAGGCCTGCGAACCAAAGGGTCACTGGTTGGATTCCTAGTCAGGGCACATGCCTGAGGTACAGGCCAGGTTCCCAGTAGGAGGCATGTGAGAGGCAACCACACATCGATGTTTCTCTCCCTCTCTTTCTCCTTCCCTTCTTCCTCTCTAAAAATAAATAAAAGCTTTAAAAAATAAAAATAGACACCAATTATATTGAAAAAAAAAAAAAAAGTTGCCAGTTCAACTCTCAGGGCCCATGCCAGGGTTGCAGACTGGGTCCCAGCTCCAGGCATGCAAGAGACAACCCATCAATGTTTGTCTCTCAATTTGATGTTTCTCTACTTCTCTTTTCCCTCCCTTGTACCCTAAGAATAAATAAATAAAATCTTGAAAAAAATCCTAAACATACACTTTATACAGTGAAATATTATTCAGCCCTATAAAGAAATAATATATCAAGCCATCAAAAGAAATGAAAGAAACCTAAATACATAGAATTAAGAGAAAAAAAATGCAATCTACATGATGAGGTGCTCAGTTGGTTAGAGCATTGTCCGAATACACCAAGGTTATGTATCTATCCCTAATCAGGGCATATACAAGATTGTACAAATGAATGCATAAATAAGTGGAACAACTCTATGTTTCTCTCTCCTTTAGTTTCTCAAAAAAAAATCAATAAATGAAATTAAAAACACAAAAGTCCAATTTGAAAAGACTACAGATTATAAAAGAACAACTACATGACATTCTAGAAAAAACAAAATAAGAGAAACAATAAAAAGATCAATGGCTGCAAGAGTTTAGGAGACATAGAGATAAATAGAGCAGAGAGAATATTTAGGGCTGAGAAAAAAATGTGTATGACTTACAATGGTGGATGTATGCATCATGTATTTTCTAAACCCATAGTATGTACAACCCAGCAGTGAACCCCACAGGAAATTAAAACTTTAGTTAATGATGATCTGCAAATGTAGGTTTGTACATATCACAAATGTACCACTCTGTTGGGGGACACTGGTGAGGGAGTAAGGTTTGCATGTAGAAGCAGGGAGAATGTGGAAATTCTTATTTATTTCTGCATAATTTTGCAGTGAACCTAAAACTGCTCTTTAAAAAAGTCATTCAGCCCTGGCTGGTGTAGCTCAGTGGATTGAGTGCAGGCTGCAAGGTCACTGGTTCGATTCCCAATCAGGGCACATGCCTGGGTTGCAGGCCAGGTCCCCAGTGGGGGCCACGTGAGAGGCAACCACACATTGATGTTTCCCTCCCTCTCTTTCTCCCTCCCTTCCTCTCTCTCTAAAAATAAATAAATAAAATCTTTTAAATAAATAAAAATTAGAAAGTCATTCAGACGTTCTTCTCTGAAGTACCTATACTTAGGTCTATGCATCTTTCCTATGGTTCTTTATGCCCATCCAAGAAACAAAAGTTTGCATCCACCACTGAAACACACACACACTATATCATTTCACAACAATAAAAATGACCAGATTCAAAGAAACAAACACCAAAAATGTGAAAAAATGTGAAAAAATCAGACACTATACACAGCTGAATAAAAGATAAATTGATACAAACATTATGAAAAACAAGAAAGGGTTTGCCAAAAATTAAAATAGAATTGTTTTGTCATTCAGCTCTTCTACTTAGGGAATTTATCAAAAAGTATTCAAAGGTGGATTCATAAGAGACATGTACACACCTGTGTCCACTGTAATATTACTCACAAAAGCCTGTATGGGGGAAACAACCCTCACGTCTACGGATAAATAAATAGATAAAAAAATTTACTATATACATAAAGTAAAATACTGCTCTGCCAAGAAATAGAAAAAGACATTACACCTGATACCATATAGACAAACATTAAGGACTTTTTTAAGTGAAGCACACAAGTCACAAAAGACAGACACTATAGGATTCCATTTAGGTGAATGTCTTATGAAGTCAACGTTATAGAAAAGAAAAATGTGGTCACCTGGGCGTTGGTTTTCAGGTAAATGAGGAAGTGGTTGTTTAATAGACACTGAGACTTGTCTGCAAGATGGAAACTTCAAATGATCACATGCACGACAAACAGAATACACTGAATACAAGTGAACTATAGAGTTACACATGGTTAAGATGGTAGATTTTTTTCCTCACATAGGATTTTTAAAACATTTTATGTATTTGTATGTTTAGAGGGAGGGTAGGGGTGGGAGAAAGAGAGGGAGAGAAACATCAGTGTGTGAGAGAAACAATGATTGGCTGCCTTTCTCGTACGTGCTCTAACCAAGAGCAGAATCTAAAATCCAGACATGTATGTGCCCTGACTAGGAATCGAACCAGCAATATTTGAGTTTGCAGGATGATGCCCAACCAACTGAGAAACACAGGTCAGGCCAGTTTTTATCAAAATATACAAAGAAATATAATAGCTAAAAGAGATAGTTATAAAACTTTATAAAAATTGTATCAACTGAGAAAAGGTTTTTTTCCTCACATAAATAGAAGATAAATTCAGCTATGAAGAGATATAGAAGTAGGACTATTTCCAAACTCACAGGACCAATCAACCGTTGACCATTAACAGCACTCAGAAAGAAACAAGGTTAAGTCATGAACACTGCAGGGTAAAAACCACACAAACATGCACATAATGTTAATGGCAACTGACATATGGCTGATTCATATTTGAATTAAGTCTCACAATGTTAAGTGTACTGATTGGAGAACTATCATTCATATTCGTAACATATAAATGAAAACCAAAAATGCAATCAACTAAATTAGGAGACCCAATCATAAAAAAGGAAATGTTGGAACACCAATGGGAATTGTGGCTAAGTGAGACTGACGGGGGCTGGAAGCCAAGTGTTTCTGTTAAAGAGCCCGCACACAGACTTACTAAGACGCCCTCACTCTGAACTCCAGCCTTAGGACAGAAGTTCGAAAGGCACCAGGGACATAACAGGAGGAAATGAATTGTCTGGCTTCAGGGCAAAGACAGGAGGGGCTCCCCCACACAGCAGTTCCAGCAGAGACAATTATTCCCTTGCTGAGCCCTTCCTACCACAGAGCTATCAACCAGTGCCACATCTGACACTCCATCTACCTGGCTAACACCGTAGCCCTGTCCTAGTGACTCCATGAAACCTTGCACCAGTCACACTGACAGCCCACCCAAGATATGTATGTCAAGTGGCTTTCCCATACAAATGGCTTCTCTTGCCTCATGCTTCAGACTCTCCTTAATCTCAGAAACAAACTGTATCAGGCCTCTGCATGCCCCGTACCTCTCACTCAGTGGCGACACAGACGGCACTAGCTGCAGCTGGCTTTGAATCACATCTTGGCCTCCAAATCCAGCACAAGTAGGAACCATCTGCATATCGCTCTGTAACTGGTGATAGGTGGAACTGGGCAGTTCCCAGGTGGTGGCTGACCTTATTTACACCTGAAGAGAGGATCCAAGAGCCAGTGCACCCAGTGAATAGCTTAGGACCATGTCAGATTACAACCCTACCACTTCTATAAGTGACACATTCATGGGGCAGACTCAGGAAGCACCAAAGCCCTACTAAACATTTTCGTAAATATAAAGTGCCTAATAATTCTGTAACTTGCTTCTTGTCAAATGAGTACATTCGAGCATGTTCTATAGCACTTCTTAATAAAAAAAACAGAAATCTGACCAAGGTCTAATCAGAAAGTGAAAACACATCAAGGCACAGACTCAGGCAGCAATGGACTGAACAAGAAAGAATGATAAAATGACAAAACGATGAAAAAATCAGGTTAATAATAAAGACTTTCCTTGAACAACAATAAAAAAATGGACAAAATTAAATTAAAATGCATTGGAAAAAAACAAGACTTTCCTACATAGTGGTCAATGTTCTAAGGTCGCCCATAGCAGTGATTTATTGAATAACTCTATACAGTAAGTAGATGTATTAATCTATTCTAACAGAAATTAGAGAATACAAACTGGAAATTTCACATGTTAGTTCATACAAAGCAAAACGACATTGTGAAGTGAAACAGAAAATCAGATGACAATCTATTTGGGGGAGGTGTATTGTGTTGCAATGAACTCACTGAATCTAAAGACTGTACGATTTTCTTTGAAGCCTCCATAGGGTTAGAAATTATAAACCAGAAAACATGACACCTGTCCCCAGGGTTCCTGGGATTTCTGTGACAAATTCCAGGATCTCAACTACCTCCTTCATATACTCCGTTCATGAGACAAAAACAAAACTTAAAAAATAACACTTAACTTAAAATTTTTCAGCAACGTGCACAGATTTTCCCAGGTCCCCAGTGCAATGGAAGAGAAGCCAGACCACTGTGGCCCTCACAGTCGAAGAGGAGGACTCTAGCCCCAAGTCCCAATAGGATGACAGAGGTCACTGGAGTAGAACCAGAGTCCCAAGATGATATGGGAGCAAAGGACATGATAGAGAACAGCTGGCCCCTCTATGACAGCAACAGAAATAAACCTGGGCTTTTCAAAAGCCTTTCCATTGAAGCACAACTTCCCAAACCACACACCTTAAAGTCTGCTTCCTCCGTGACCTTTGGGCCTCTCACCTGTGTCATCTGCTTCCCCATTCCCACTTACCTGGGTGGGCAGATATTGACTTTTTTCTACAAATGTCCCAGAGTTCCTTCATTTCATCCACAATAGTGACCAGGACTGACTGAGGGAAAACACAACCTGTTTATAAAAGAAACATTAGTTTTGATGGAGATTCTCCCACTTATGATCCAGTTAGTGCTCAGGTAAGACTGGTAGAATAATAATCAACTTCAATCTCTCCCTTGAATGCAAGAATCTGAAAGGCTACCATACAAAGCAGAAGTCCCCAAAGGACCTTAAATTAATAAAGAAAAGGAAACCCTGCGGGTAGAAGGTCTCTGAAAGGAAGTCATCCTCACCCAGGGAGACCAGGTTCCTGTAGTTCTCCAACATCACATCCACATACAATTTTCGCTGAGCTGGTTCCAGGCATTCCCACTCCTCCTGAGAGAAATCTATTGACACATCCCTCAAGGTAAACAGTCCCTGAAAAATAAAGTCACATTACAAAGGGGCCACCAAGAGTTAATCATGTAACCAAGCTTGAAAACAGTGTTAGAAGTGGTTTTAACCTAGAGTATACTGAATTATCTAGTAAGATCATTTTGACCCAGTGATATTCTCTAATGTATTTTCTAACAGAGATAAATGAGACTGACACATGTTCACCAATCCACTGCAGAGACTTTACTTTTCAGAAAAATAACCTTTAAAAATGAAGGGATAGCCCTGGCTGGGGTGGCTCAGTGGACTGAGTACCAGCCTGTGAACCAAAAGGTTGCTAGTTCAATTCCTGGCAAGGGCACATGACTGGGTGGAGGGCCAGGTCCCTGGATGGGAGCATGCAAGAGGCAACTGATGGTTGTTTCTCTCACATATCCATATTTCTCTCCCTCTCTTTACCCTCCCTTTCTTTCTCTCTAAAAATAAATAAATGAAAACTTTAAAATGAAGGGATAGATATAGGCATACGGATTGTTGAGTGTGGTACTGGTATCACTTATGATCAATTGTGTACATTTCTCAGCAGGAAAAGGCATGGTGAGTTCGAAGTGTAAGTACTTCTTCAGGTTTACTTCACCCAACAAAGAACTGCAGTTTTGTAAAAATGCAGATTCTGATTCAGAAGTTCTGGGATGGAGCCTGTGTTTCCACATCTTTAACAACCTCACTTTTCCCTAGTGAATCCAATGTCTCTGGTCCACAATCCATACTTCAGAATAGCACAAAAAGGAAGACGCAGAAAATAATTTATACATGACTTTGAGTTGACGGACTCATAAAATTTACAGTTCTGAAGGAATAACAAACGTATCAGCCACAATAGTATTTGAAAATTTAGTGAAGGTAATCTTAGAACAAGATTATTCTTCCTGTAAGAGTATTTTCTGAAACATACAGTAAAACATACACCTTAAGTTTTACTCCAAACTTTATCTAAAAATTTTTCAAAAAAATAAACAGGCAAAGACATATAAAGAGACCTCATGGATGTTCATCACAGTTTCTGTAACTGAGAAGAACAGAAACATTTTAAGAGTAAGACTAAATATAAATATGTCAACTGTTAACTTTTACTCACACAGACAGATATACATATGGAAACTAGGTAGAAATAAAAAGTTATACAAAGCACAATTTTCACGATAATGAAATTAAAACTGTTTTGCGATTCTCTATATCTCATAAGTCTTTTTGTATTTGTTACCTTTAAAAAAAGGAGTAACTCATGTAATGATAAAAACTCAATCAGGGGAGTGGAGGGGAGAGGATCAGATAACTGTAATTGAACAACAATAATTATTTAAAAAAAAACTCAATCAAAGCTAGTGTTTATTAGTCTCTTATTACCTTTAAAATTTTTGCATATCATAAAGGGAGAGTTATATTGTAGAAAAAAGAATTTTTTTAAAGATTTTATTTATTTATTTTTAGACAGAAGGGAAGGGAGGGAGAAAGAGAGGGAGAGAAACATCAACATGTGGTTGCCTCTCACGTGGCCCCCACTGGGGACCTGGCCTACAACCCAGGCATGTGCCCTGGCTAGGAATTGAATCAGTGACCCTTTGGTTCACAGCCCGTGCTCAATCCACTGAGCTACACCAGCCAGGGTATACTGCAGAAATTTAACAGAATGCAATATACATTAATATGAGTCTTGTAAACTTTCTTGAAAATACAGAAAGTTATACCTGTGACATGAGTGTAGAACAGAATGAAAATTTACAGGTGAAAGGCCTGATTGATTCAATCCTTCATATTAAAAGCCAATGATTTCTAGGAAATGAACAAAGGGCTTTCATTTCCCAAAGCAAATAAAAATTGAGAGAGGGTTGTTTCCACATGCACTATGATGGCTTTTCTCAAATCTCTCAATAATTTCTTGTTAGACCCTTGTTAATGATAAAGGGAAACTATTAACTATATAGTAAGGAGACCACTAAAGCCAAATGAGTATCAGGTGACTGAAACACACACAAGGACAGATCATCCATGCTGTGACATTATGGAAAAAAACAAACAAAACATAAGAAATCATTGCTCTGGCAGGTGTGGCTGGTGCGGCTCAGTGGATTGAGCACCAGCCTGTAAACCCAAGGGTGGCTAGTTTGATTCCCCTTCAGCAAACAGGGTAGGATTGTGGGTCAGATATGGGTGTTCCTCTCCTTTTTTTTTCTCCCTCCCTTTGCCTCTCTCTAAAATATTTTTTTTTAAAACCTTGGAAAACACTTAAAAAGTGTCCTGGCTGGTGTGGCTCAGTGGATTCAGTGCCAGCCTATGAATCCAAGGGTCGCCAGTTCAATTCCCAGACAGGGCACATGCCTGGCTTACAGGACAGGTCCCCAGTAGGGGGCACATGAGAGGCAACCACACATAGATTGTTTCTCCCCGTCTTTTTCTCCCTCCCATCCCCTCTCTAAAAATGAATAAATTCTTTCCAAAACAATTTAAAAAAGTAAATAAATCATTATGACAAAGTGTTCACAAATAAACATTAATTTTTGCAAATGTCAATGCACATGTACATCCCATGTATTGAATACAAATACTGCAGTGCATTTAAATAGCAAGACTTTTGCACCAAATTAGTGAGTGAGTCTCTTCTATCGAGTCTTCTTTGTCATAACTTTCTGAGCTATCCTGACCAGTAAAATGAACATTTCTTACCCTCGTCTACAGAGCTGATGCTGCAGCCACATGAACCTAAAACCTACATTTCCCTTCTTCATTAATACCCCAGCCTCTGACACCCATCGAACAAAGCTACTGTACATGAGTGGCTTCCCAGGTGGATCTGTGAGAAAGGGGATATTTTTAGTAGTTGAAGGTCATTAATTAAAAGCAGGAATTCTTCATAGCGTTGGGGAGCCTGGATATACATAATACAGAGAAGGCTCTGGGACAATAGGAACAAGTATATAAACTGCTGACCTTGACAATCATAAGAAAGGAAAAAAAAATAAGTAGACAAAAACCAACCTTCGGTAGATAAGAACAGCAGAAGCAGAGAAATAAACGTTACAGGTTCTAAATCCACTGATGTTAGAAAGAAAAGCAAACATAGCTTCTGACACAGTACACATCATTTACCTGAGAAACAGCCATGTTGTCCTGGTCCTGCTCCCGCTCCCGCTCCTGCTCTAGGTTGTTTTCTCAGGCGATGATATGCTGGAGTCAGGTCTGCCTTTTGAGAATGTGAATTCAAAGGTTTCCACACAGCCCGTTAATCTGCTTCCAGCACACCACAAGCAGAAGGAACTGAAAATGCTGGAAAGGTCCTGTACCCTTGTCTTTTTATAACAGGACAGTCAGGAATAGTAAGCTCCTACATGAACTCCACACTGGCAATTTTTTCTTTCTTCTTTTCAGGTGCTCTCTCCCCCCACAGATGTCCACAAATTCATAAAGCAATGAGAACGAGCACGGCTCTCCTCAACCGCAAACACAGAAGAGCACTCTATTGCCTCTCCTGAGCAAAGCGTGCTCCCAGCTTTACAAAGGCATGCCGCCATACTTTTCCTTTGCCCTTCGATTTATAACCTTTGTCCTTTCTTTCTGCTAAGATAGATTCAAGGGGCCTTCTTCTTTTTTTTTTTTTAATATTTATTTTCAGAAAAAGAGAGAGATACAGAGAAATATCCAATGTGTGGTTGCCTCTTGCGCGCCCCCAACTGGGGATCTGGCCCTCAACCCAGGCAATGTGCCCTGGCTGGGAATCAAACCTGTGACCCTTTGGGCCAGCACTCAGTCCACTGAGCCACACCAGCCAGGGCTCTTTTTTTCCCAATGTTTTTATTTTAGCACAATCTTGCTGACAGAGTAGTTTAAGAATAGTAAAGAAACTTTTTCCTGAGTTATTTGATAGAATACTGCCATTATGTCCCTGGGAATTTCAGTATGTCTTTTTTTTAAAAAAAAAAAAAGATTTTATTTATTCATTTTTAGACACAGGGGACGGAAGGGAGAAAGAGAGTGAAAGAAACATCAATGTGTGGTTGCCTCTCATGCACCCTACTGGGGACCTGGACTGCAACCAAGGCACATGGCCTGACTGGGAATGGAACCAGCCACCCTTTGGTTTCATAGGCTGGTGCTCAATCCACTGACCACACAAGCCAGAGCCCAAGGGACTTTCTTTTGAGTCTATTGTTTCCACTTCTTCTGAACAGAGTGCCTTTAAATACAATTATAATTTAAAAAATGTATGATCCAGGAGAGTGACTCAGTTTTTGTAGCATCACCCCATATACCAAAACTTTGTGACTCTGACTCCTGGTCAGGGTAAGGGAACTATACCCCTCGGGGCACATGTGGGAGGCAGCTTATCCACACTTCTCTTTGACATCAATGTTTCTCTTACTCTCTCTTTTCTTCAGTCTCTATAATCGACAACCATATCCATGAATGAGGATTTTTTTTTTTTAAACCACAGGGTTTTTTTTTTAAGATTTTTTAATTTATTTTTAGAGAGAGGGGAAGGGAGGGAGAAAGAGAGGGAGAGAAACAGCAATGTATGGTTGCCTCTCACATGGCCCTCATGGGGACCTGGCCCGCAACCCAGGCATGTGCCCTGACTGGGAATCGAACCGGGACCGCTTGGTTCCCAGCCCACGCTCAATCCACTGAGCTACACCAGCCAGGGCTGAATGAGGATTTTTTAAAATATTTTATTTATTTATTTTAGGGGGGGGAGGGAAGGAGAGAGAGAGAAACATCAATGTGTGGTTGCCTTCCACACGCCCCAACAGGGTACTTGGCCTGGAACCCAGGCATGTGCACTGACTAGGAATCAATCTGGTGACCCTTTGGTTGGCAGGCCAGCACTCAATCCACTGAGCCACACCAGCCAGGGTTGAATGAGGATTTTTAAAAAATGCATCCCAAAGCAATCCTGCAAATTCCTGGGATCACCTTAGCATGACCTGGAGCACCTCAATAAACAATGATGCTCCGCCCAGAGCAGTTGTCCAAGTCTGTGGAGGATGACACAGCTGACGTCATTTCTCAGACTTCTCAGGTGATGTAATAGTAACCCGAAGGTAAACACTTTAGCTTAAATATGCATGCAGACCAGTAGGGAATAAGGGTCCCACTCTTAGTTATTATTCTGTAGATCTGCAGTGGGGCTGATGAAATGTCCTATTTATCTAGTTCCCTCCTGGTGCCTGCATTGCTCCCCAACACCTGTTTTCTATAGCTCTGGTCCAGAGATAACAGACCTAGCACACCTCAGACCTCTGGATGTTGTTAAGACTTAGGGCAGAAACTTCTAAAATGACAGGTTCCCAAGGAAAAATTTTTTCTTATTTTGTAGAAAATTACAAAGACTTATTTTAGAAACATAAAATGATAAATGCAAGATATGATGCTGAAAACTTTAAAAAATATTTGATTGAAAATATGTTCATCGACACAACAAATAGATGGGTTCTCCGGAAATCATGTTTCAGATCAATCCAGTCTATCCTTCAATATTTTCAGAGAATGGACAAGAGTAACTTGAGAGGAACAGCTCCTTTGCTGCTCAGTCACTAATTGAACAAATCACATAAAGGGAAGGAAAAAGCTGCTGAATATCAGTCGAAAGTTGAAGCTAAAGTCTGACTACAGTAAGATTATAGGAATCTTTAACAAGTGCACAATGAAATAGCCTGATATGATAAAGAGTAGAAAGGATGCAGGGCTCAGAATTTAAATTATACACAGTATATTCAAAAGAAAAACTATCTGGAATTATTTTATTTACATTTGGAGAGAGGGGAAGGGAGGGAGAGAGGAAGAGAAACATAAATGAGCAAGAGATTTGGTTGCCTCTCACAAGCTCCCAAGAGGCAACCTGGCCACCTACCCAGGCAAGTGTCCTCACTGGGAATAGAACCAGTGACTTCTCAGTTCACAGGCTGGCACTCAATCCACTGAGCCACACTAGCCAAAGCTAGAAGTATTTTTTAATGTAATGACTTCTAAGATCAAAGTTTTGCTCTGACTGGCATGGCTCAGTGGATTTAGCATCCTCCTGCAAGGTGAAAGTCACTGGTTCAATTTCCGGTCACAGCATGTGCCTGGGTTGCAGTCTGGATCCCCACCTGAGGGCTTGCAAAAGGAAAATGATTGATGTTGCTCTCAGACATCAATGTTTCTCTGTCTCCTTCTCCCTCCCTTGAAAAGAAAAATAAATAAAATCTTAAATAAAATGAGAGAGATCAACGATACTTACTTTAAAAGTTAATGACTATTTACAGAAGAGATATTCAACAAACTAAGATTTCTCTCTAGCCCTGGCTGGTGTAGCTCAGTGGATTGAGCGCGGGCTGCGAACCAAAGGGTTCCCAGTTCGATTCCCAGTCAGGGCACATGCCTGGGTTGCAGGCCAGGTCCCCAGTGAGGGTCATGTGAGAGGCAACCATACATTGCTGTTTCTCTCCCTCTCTTTCTCCCTCCCTTCCCCTCTCTCTAAAAATAAATAAAATCTTAAAAAAAAAAAAAGATTTCTCTATGTTTTTTAAAAATAAATTCAGCCCTGGCTGGTGTGGCTCAGTGGATTGAGTGTCGGACTGCAAAGGAAAGGGTCAGGTCGCTGGTTCCATTCCCACTCAGGGCACATACCTGGGTTGCAGGCCAGGTCCCCAGTGGGGGGCGGGTGAAAGGCAACCACACACTGATGTTTCTCTCCCTTTTACCCTCCCTTTCCCTCTCTCTAAAAATAAATAAATAAATAATCTTTTTTAAAAAATTAATTAATTCAGCCCTGGCTGGTGTAGCTCAGTGGGCTGAGTGCCTGCCCAGGAATCAAAAGATCACAGGTTGGATCCCCAGTCAGGGTTGCAGGCCAGGTCCCCTGTTGGGGGAGTGCCAGGGGCAACCTATGGATGTTTCTCTACCACATTGATGTTTCTCTCTCTCTTTCCTCCTCCCTTCCCCTCTCTCTAAATAAAAATAAATTTAATGTAAGAGTTAGAAGGAAAAACGCAAATACAATGGAGACAGACAGAGAAAAAGAACCAATGGTTTTAATATTCCTGAAAAAAGCATCATGTGGTAACAGACTCAGTTACTCACATCCCAGGTTATCTCCCTGTTGCCATTCCAGGACAGGAAAAGGGAGCCATGACTGGCGGACAAGTCTAGGACCTCTGAATGAATAAGGGTTGCACATGCAAGCAATTCATTATAAAATTCACAATCCTTATAAATTGGAGATGTGTAATTCTAAGTTAAATGTACTTGAGGGAAACAATTAAGGAAATGTCAAATATTAACAGATTATAAAACCATAAGCTGATATCTCACAATTTAATCATCCACATCCAGGTTCCTTTGGTCCTGCTATGCTGTATTTCTGTGCCTGGATCTGCTTCTGTCTCTTCCCTCCTTCTCTGCACTTTTGTCCTTTCCTGTGTTTCCCCCCCTGCTTTTTCTCCTCTTTTCTCTATTTCTGTCTCTACACCTGTGCGGTGAAACAACTCAAACCTATTTCATCTTCACTTGCTCTTTCTTCCCGATCTTTCTGATTGTTCCCATCTCCATACTCATCTCCGTCACCCCACCCCACCCGCGCCATGCCTGTGTCCCTTCTGCGGCCCTTGTCTTCCCTGTCACCCCCACAGCTGCATGACTTCAGTGCTGGCTCTCCCTCCGATCGGTCTCCCCAAACCCCCTTTCTGTTCCTGCTCTTTCCCCCTCGACTCTTCTCCTCAGAACCACTCCCTCCGTCTGAAGGGCCTCGCCCTTTCCTGCTTGCACGTCCGCTCACAGCCCCCTCTCCCTGTCAGCTCCCCTCGTCTCTGGGGCTCCTTCGTCTCCTCGGCATTTCTCCCCTGTCTTCCTCCTCCGGCTCCTTTCCCCACTTACCCTTTCACTCCTACGTGGCGGTCATGTCCCTCCCATATCCCCTGCGTTCCAGTCTCTTATGGCCCCCTCACGGACATTTTTCCCCCTCGAGTGTCAGTCTCTCCCATTTCGCCTCCGGATCCCCTTACAGCCTCGTCCCGCCGCTTTCCGTCCACCCCTTCGCCTCGGGACACCGTGACTTCCCCACCTAAGTCCCACTCCATTGAAAGTATGCTCTTGCTGGAATTCGGGCCTCTTATTCAACGGGGAGGGGGAGGTCTCAGGTGGGGCGGACCGCAGATCCCCAAGTCGGGGTGCAACCACCCTTGAGCGACGAGGCTGGGAGAGGGGCACAAACGGACGCGGAGCGCCTACGGGTCTCACAGGGTCCCTGGACTCACCGCCGTAGACTCCCCCGCCGGGATTCCTGGCAGGGATTTCAACGTCCGTAACGATCCTCAGCCTTTCCCTGCTTAGGAATGAGGACTTGGAAAAGTTCCCACCGAGAAAACCCAAACCAGTAACCACCGAGTAACCTTCGCGTCTCCAGTTGGTCGTCGCCGTCTGTAAGAGACTGCGCATGCTCCTAACTCCTTACGTGGGTGGGCGGGGCAGAGCTGCCGCTGAGCGCTGTAGCAACGGGGGCGGGGCAGGCTCCGACTTGAAGAGCGCCAGGCCTGTGAAGAGATGAGTATAGGGGAGGGGCTAACGCAGGGGCGTGGCCTGGGCTCCATTCCAACTGTCTCCCTGGTTATAGACTTTCTTTAGTCGTTCCTTTTAATTATCCACATAATATTTGCTTATCCACTCTAATATTTGTAAGATTTCGCTACAAAATTAATATTTTGGTAACCCTCCAATGATTAGCTAAGATTTTAGCTATGATCTTTGCCACACAATGTGAGAAAGACAAAGTGACTTCCCTCTGGATTCTCACCTTCTTCAATATTTACAAAATGGAGCTGGGAGGAAAAAGGGGGCATTCTGGGTGAAGAGTCTGGGCGGAGCTCTCTAATAACAGCGCTGGAAGCCTAACAGGAAGCCAGGCAAGCACACTTACAATGAGGTAGTGAATGCCACCTTGTGGAACTGCTTGGGGAGAAGCCTGAACTTTCATGGGCTTTGCCTCCGAACTTTCTTTTCCAGATTTAAAAATGCTGGTATGAGAGCATAAAAGTTGGCATTTGTCCTGCTTGTCACCACCCGACCCAATAAGTAGAGACAGGTATTGACTCTCTGTGGGCGCTTTATTAGATAGCTGGCGATGTGTGGAGGCAGAGGGTTATGTACCCTAAAAGACCATCTTACATTTCATTTCAAGCCAGCCTTTTTTATAAGGAAGAAAAAGTGTAGTTAAAGGGTTTAGAATTCAGGGGAAAAATTGTAGGTTGGGGTTTGGAATTAAAGGAAAAGATTAATCAGATAAAAGTTGCAGTCCCACAATCTCTCTTGCATCTGCTCATCTCTTGACAGGTGGTTCTTTATCTATGACCTGGGGGGCAGAATGTACCTCCTTGGAGCATAGAGGCTCAGATACCATCTTGATTACTTGCAGTCCTTCTCCAAAACAAACGTCAAATTGCTTGTGGTCCCCTGGAGTCAGGGCGGGTCATGTCTTCTGTTACTGAAACAATAGCTTTTTATATGCATTAATTACTAAGCTTATTAACTATTACTTAAAACTAAAATTTTGCAACTCCAGTTCCCCCATAATTCCCCCACTCTTAGTCCAAACTACCTTATTTCTATGAGATCAGTTTCATATAGAAGTAGTCATTTTTGCTGTTGAGCATGTATCTTAGCATTAGACAAATCTGGCAGGGAGTTTAGGAATACATTTAATTGCAGATCCACATAAGAGAGGCCACACTGTGTACAACAGCTTATGAAACTGAAAGATGAAAAGAATAAAAACAACAAATGCCTCTCAAACACCAGTATTTCTAGGCAACCAGGAAGTTAGTTTAGACAAATCAATACAAAAGAATCCCTCTTTGTTATATCTTGGATACTTCTTCATTTACTTGCTTTATTGTATGTTCTATGAGCTGTGAATTATCAGTCAGTTTGTAACAACAGAGTCCTTTAAGTTCTTCATATCCATGATTATGTCTTAAAAGGAGGTAACCCGTAGTTGTGTGATTTTCTTTTTTTTTTTTTTGACAGATTTTATTTATTTATTTTTTAGAGAGAGGGTAAGGGAGTGAAAAAGAGGGAGAGAAACATTAATATGTAGTTTGGCCACTTGCACACTCCCAACTGGGGATCTGGCACACAACCCAGGCATGTGTCCTGAGGCATAATCAAACCTGCAACCTTTCATGTCCTAGGCTGTTGCTAAACACACTAAGCCACATTAGCCAGGGTCATAGTTGTCCAATTTTCTAATATCAATTCTTTAACTTGTCCTAGTACTTAACTGATGATACCTATGGCTTGAGAGGTGGCATTCAAAGCTCTTACCTTAGCACAGGCTAATCTTATTACTATATTCAAAAAGATTACCATGGCTGGCATTAGAAATATAGTCAGCCCTGGCTGGTGTGGCTCAGTGAATTGAGTACTGGCCTGCGAATCAAAGGGTCGCCGGTTCAATTCCCAGTCAGGGCACGTGCCTAATTTTAATATAAGGAAATATAATCAAAGCTATATATTCGGTGGAGCTAAAAAGGTACAAATCACTATTACAGTCAGGTGCAAGGGAGAGTTCCCATTGAGCCTGAGTGTTGCGGGGCTTCAGAGGCATAAACACTGTCAGTCTCGCTAGAGAGCATGGTCCCCCGGAACTATATACTGGAACATAGGAATAAACAGTCCTTCTACATATTATGAATAGCAACCATCCTGCAGGCAACTTGACGTGGCCAATGGCATAAGATATATTAGTGGTGGTGTTGCAATTCATCTCCATTTGCTAAAAGCATAAAACTGTTTTTAGTACACTTGAAAAAAGTTGTACAATTTCCCACTGGGACTACATAAGTGACTTTAAAGGAAAACATTTCCCTGTCCTTTACAGTTACCACAGGTTCCCAATTATAAATATCAGAGGCTATGGTCTTATTGATATGCTGAAACAAAGTATAAATTTGAAGGCTTTCCAAGGAAGTACAAACACCTACAAGACATGAAGTGAAAGTTTGTTTGATATAGGTTCCTCCTGCAAGACAAAAGTAAGAGATGTTTAGAACCTCTTGTGCTAAATATACCCAAATACTTTCATCCCACTTGATGGGGGGCTCCAATGTTGGAAAGAATTTAGTTTTAGGTAACAGCTAAGAAGCTCAGTAATCAGCCCTGGCTGGTGTGGTTCAGTGGTTTGAGCATCAGCCTGTGAACCAAAGGGTCACCAGTTTGATTCCCAGTCAGGGCACATGCCTGGGTTGCGGGCCAGGTCCCCAGTGGGGGGCACACAAGAGGAAACCACGCATTGATGTTTCTTTCCCTCTCTTTCTCCCTTCTTTCCCTTCTCTCTAAAAATAAATAAATAAAAATTTAAAAAAAAGAAGCTTAGTAATCAATGTATGTAAAAAGCTATTTCAGGAACTGAAGGTATGACCCACTCTGACTCTAGGAGACCATAAGCGGTTCTACATTTGTCCTTCAGGAGGACTGGAAGCAATCAAGATGGTATCTGAGCCATTGTACTCCAGGGTGACACTGATAAAGAGCACAGTCCAGGGCAGAGATAAAGACCACTGCCCTGGACACAGAGGAAAGAATACTGCAGCTTTTATCTGATTAACTCTTCCTCTGAATTCCGAACACTTTACCTACACTTTCCTTCTCCCAATAAAAAGAGTCAGTTTAAAGCCCTGGCTGGTGTAGCTCAGTGGATTGAGCGCGGGCTGGGAACCAGAGTGTTCCGGTTTGATTCCCAGTCAGGGCACATGCCTGGGTTGCAGGCCAGGTCCCCAGTAAGGGCCATGTGATAGGCAACCACACACTGATATTTCTCTCCGTCTCTTTATCCTTCCCTTTCCCCCTCTTTGAAAATAAATAAATAAAATCTTTAAAAAAAAAAAGGAATTTAAGATGGTCTGTTAGGGTAAAAACTCGCCCTCTTCTCAGATCGCCATCCATCTGAATAAAGTGCCCATACAGATTCAATCCCTCTCTCTGCTCATTGGGTCTGGTATGTGACAGACAGCAGGAACACAGGCTTTTCTAGTTTCAGTTTGAAAGGAATAAGTTCTCCATAAAATGGGGTTAAACAAAAAATAATGAAAAGAATATAAGTCACTGTTTTTTAAAGACGACTTTCAGGTCTTCTTGTGGCTTGGCAGTCCATTGTTATTCTGGTGCTTTCCTTAGTCTGTCATGATGAATTAAAGTTTTACTCATCCTAACTTCACTGAGGTTGGGCTGGTGAGGAGTATGTCCCAAGGTCCAGCTCACTTTTCTTCTAGGAAGCTCTCTGGGATTCTGTCTTCCAAGGGTTAAGTAGAACCTTATCTCCAGGCTGAAAGGAATGTAGCAAACCTGTGGGCAGAGGTGTCTAATACAAACAAGGTCATTAATTACAGCTAAGTTCTGACTTAAATGTTGTACTTATTTCTTTACCTTCACTTCTTGGTCTATATTCATATCTCCCACACCAATCATAGCCTGAAATGGTTGCCCATACAGAATTTTATAAAGACTCAAGTGAATACCACTTCAAGGAGCTACCCTTATCCTGAGTAGGGCATTAGGTAAAACTTGATCTCGATGGAGATGAGTTTCTTGACTCAGGTTGGCTACATTTTGCTTCAAGGTGTAGTACATCTTCTCTACCTTCCCAGACGCCTGGGCTCTCGATGTTGTGTGGAGTCGTAACAGGGTGCAGCCAGGGGGCCCCTCAAAGAAGGATTTTAATAGGGTCCAGAACTCAGGGTGTCTAGGGAACATTAAAAATATAGGATGTCTTGCCCTGAGTGGTGTAGCTCAGTGGATTGAGTGCAGGCTGGGAACCAGATGGTCCCGGTTCGATTCCCGGTCAGGGCACATGCCTGGGTTGCGGGCCAGGTCCCCTGTGAGGGCCATGTGAGAGGCAACCATACATTGCTGTTTCTCTCCCTCTCTGTCTCCCTCCCTTCTCCTCTCTCTAAAAATAAATAAATAAAATCTTTAAACAAAAAATATAGGATGTCTTCATCCCCACAAGTCTGAACTGGGGGATGGGACACATGGAGCAGGACCATTGAGAGTTGTTTTCCACAGCAAGTTTTGCAAATAACCTCAGCAATGGTCATTTAACATATCTATAACTTTTAACTGGCTTCATGGATATGTTAAATAGCTGTGGCCATGCTTTGAGCCAGGGAGATGGGAGTGACTTCCACAGAGCATGTAACTGGGAAGCAACTCCCCCTGGTTACAGCACCTGTGTGAGAGCTTGTAGAGGATTGGCTCCACACCACTGGGCCGAGAATGCCTGGACTTACTATGACAGCCCAGAAAAGCTGGAAAAATATGGGAATGCTGGCAGGCGTAGCTGATTGTGGGAGGAGTTGGAAATGGGGATACAGAGGAAGATTGGAGCTGGGATTTTAAAACCCAGGCATGGCTGCCTTGCATAGGAAAATTACAGGGCTTTGGTGAGGGAGGACTACACAGCTTTGGCAAGGTTTGGAAACACAGGGCTATGGAGCTCCCTTTGTCATGCAGCTTAGGAAGCCAGAAAGCAATATGTAGCAGCAATGCGGAGCTCTCTTAGAAGTCTGGAAGAATGCAGGAGAGACACTGCAGGAAGGAGAGGGGTGAAAGGACTCCTGCTGTTTGGCCAGGAGAAGGTGCCATGCAGGTTTGGATTAAGAACTGGAGATCCTGCCCTGGCTGGTGTAGCTCAGTGGATTGAGCGTGGGCTGCGAACCAGAGGGTCGCCAGTTCGATTCCCAGTCAGGGCACATGCCTGAGTTGCGGGCCAGGTCCCCGGTGGGGGCCTCGTGGGAGGCAACCACACATTGATGTTTCTCTCCATCTCTTTCTCCCTCCCTTCCCTTCTGTCTGAAAATAAATAAATAAAATCTTTAAAAAAAAAAAAAAAAAGAACTGGAGATCCTGGCAACACAGCTGATGGTGCTGGGAACTGCAGGAGACATGCCAGCAGAGCCTGGATTAATGGAAAGAACCAGGGACTACCTGAGCCATGGACTTCTATTTGTTTTCCTGAGATACAGTACCCCAAACTGGGCAAAGGGGAGAAGGAAGGACTGTGTGTGTTTGTGGGTGTTTTAAGGGACTTTGGGATTTTAATGAAGACATCAAGTCATTATTCTTATGTCTGTATAACTTTTGAATAAATAACTCCTTTCCTTTTCACCAATCTCTGGCATTGAGAGCTATAAATCCCTGGTGGGGGGAAGGTGAACCTAGTACATGAGGACCCCAGGAGACTGGGTAAGGGGGGTGAGAATCCATTCGGTAACAGTATTTTGTCCCCCCTCGGGTCTTTGGATGTGTTCTGTAACAGAGTCTCCACTTGATTCCTAAAAATTTACTAGCCTTCTGTGTAATTTCTGAAACAAAAGCGCTTCCATTATCACTCTGGCTGCTGCTGGGTAGGCAAAAGCGAGGAATTATTTCCTTCTGTGAGGCTTTCACTACCTCTGATGATATCTCAGTTCTAGTACAATAGGCCTCTACCCATCCTGAAAAGGTGTCAACAAAGACTACCAAATGTTTCCACTCTTGGACCCCGGGCAACTGGGCGTATTCTATTTGCCAAGCCTCAAAAGGGCCCTGTACTTGTTATTGTTTCCCTTTCTTTTTATAAAGATTTCATTTACTTATTTTTTGAGACATGAGAAGAGCAGAAGAGAGAGAGAGAGAGAGAGAGAGAGAGAGAAACGTTGATGTGTGAGAGGAACATGGATCTGTTGCCTCTCACATACCCCAACTGGGGACCTGGCCTGCAACCCAGGCACTTTATTATAAAAGCCTTTATTTTGATGGAGATCTATCTTGGGGCTGTTCTTCTGGCACACAACCCATCTAGCAATTACTTTTTTTACGGCTTTAGAAATTCCAGGACTTGTGATCCATGGTTTAATATAGGCAGTTAAAGAGCCCCTTCCATACTGAGTCGCCTCTTGCAAACGCTTCCGGACTGGCTCTACCAATTGTTCAGGAAGCAGTATGGATCTTTTCTTATTCTTTATCTACTATCAGGACCTTCTTCGTCCAAACCCTAGCTATTAGCTTTATCTCTGTCTGCAGTAGAATATTCACTGTCAAATTGTGACAAGTCTAGAACAGGTAACAAAGGTATTATAAGGGTTCATTTAGCAGCCTCTTTCACTGCTCCATCAGCCAGACTGTTTCCTCTAGCCACTTCAGTGTCCTCTTTCTGATGCACCAGACAGTACGTGACTGCCACCTATAAAGGTACCCGAACAGCTTGTGAGAATTTTAAAATTTCTGTTCCATGGTCAATCTCCTTTTTATTGGAGGTTAACAGTGTTCTTTCTTTTCAGATGAAACCTTCTACACTCCAAATCAGGAAAACCTACCTCGAGTAGGTATACTCATTCACTCTCTTTTCGTGTGACAATGTCAGTGCCCTCGTCAATGCAATCAGTTGAGCTTTCTGAGCAGAGGTTCTAGGTGGCAAGGCCTGGGCCTCCACTACCCGTTCAAGACTCACTACCGCATAACCAGCCTTTCTGTTTCCTTTGTCCCCACAACTGCTTCCATCTGCATGTAGAGTCTGGCCTGCCTCTCCTAGAGGATGGTCTGGTAAATCAATTCTGCTAGAATAAAACTTCATCAGGGATCTCAGCACAGATGGCTCAGATATGATCTTGATTTCTTGCAGTCCTCCTGGGGCACAAAAGTGGAATCGCCTGTGTTCTTCTGGAGTCAGGGTGGGTCACACCTTCAGTTCCTGAAACAATACTTTTCTTACATACATTCACTACTAAGCTTATAAACTATTACCTAAAACTAAAATTTTCTAACTCTTGAGGTCCCTAATCAACATAAAAGCCAAAAGAAAGCTTATTGTTCCTGACTCTGTGACAAAGAGAGGGGAGAGTGGCATTTCCAGCATTTCCACGTCCTTCTGCTGGTGAGTGTGGTGGAATTAGAGAACAGGGCTGTGCTGAGGCCTTTGAAGACACATCCTCAAAACGCAGGCTTGACTACTGACCCTGTCATCGCCTGAGAAAACAACCCAGAGCGGGAGAAGCAGGGCCAGGACAAAAGGGCTGCTTCTCAGGGAAAGGATGTGTCCTGGGTCAAAGGCTATGATTGCTTTTCCTCCTAACATGAGTGGATTTAGAACTTGCAACTTTTACTTCTCTACTTTTGATGTTCTTGCCTAGCAAGATTGTTTTCCTCTAGTTATTTCTTTTCTTTTCTTTTTATGATTATCAAGGTCAGCAGTTTCTATACATTTCTCCTTTGTTGTTATCAAAGTTGCCCAAGGTGAAGAATTCTGCTTTTAATTAAAGACCTTTAACTACTGTCCTGGCTGGTGTGGCTCAGTGGATTGAGTGCCAGCCTGCAAACCAAAGGGTCGCTGGTTTGATTCTCAGTCAGGACACGTGCCTGGGTTGTGAGCCAGCACCCCAGTTGGGTGCACTCCAGAGACAACCACACATTGATGTTTCTCCTTTCCTTTCTTCATCCCGTCCCCTCTCTCTAAAATCAATAAATAAAATCTTAAAAAAAAAAAAAAAAAAAGAACCACTTGTCAACAGATGAAAGGATGGTAAAGAGATTGCTGGACTGCAGTTTTTATGTCATTAACCTTTTGCATTAAGGCCAAAACTTTTATCTATATTCCCCACCCTCCTGCGCCCAATTTCAAACCCTTTATCTATACTTTTTTTCTCCTTCTAAAAAGCTGGTTTAAAATGAAATATAAGAAGGTCTGTTAGGGTACATAACCCACCATCTTCTCATATCTCAGGCCATCCCTGAAATTTCAATCCCTATCTTTATATCTTGTTACTGTTGGTGGCAGGCAGAATGAATGCCAACTTTTCCGGTTTCAATGGAAGAATTTTTTTTTTTAAGATTTTATTTATTTCTAGAGAGAGGGGAAGGGAGAGAAGAGAGGGAGAGATACATCAATGCGTGGTTGCCTCTCACATGGCCCCCACTGAGGACCTGGCCTGCAACCCAGGCATGTGCCCTGACTGGGAATTGAACCAGTGACCCTCTGGATTGCAGCCTGTGCTCAATCCACTGGGCCATACCAGCCACGGCCAGTGGCAGCATGTTTAAATTTGAAAAGGATACTCTGAAAGCAGAGCTCCTGGAAATTCAGGCGACTCCCCAGGAGGTCCACGCAGGGTACTCATTCACTCCTAATTGTCACTGCACATGCCTGGCCATTTGTCAGGCCTAGCCTCATGTCCCTAGCACCGTGTTCAAACTCAGTCCCCAGAACCTGCCCTTTTCCCTCCCAGAGCCGTCTTATAGACTCGGGAAGGTGACACTCCAGGGGAAAGGTCGCAAGGGGTGGCCAAGATCTTAGGCAGAATGTAATCATTGGAGGGTCACCAAAATAGTAATTTGGAAAAGAAATGTTAGAAATTTTAGCAATAATTAGGCGGATAAAGGAAAAGCAATGAACAAGGAAGGCTACAACCACGGTGAGCTAGCTGGAATGGAGTCCAGGTCACGCCACTGTGACTGCCCCTTCCCTGTACTCCTCATCTCTGCACAGGACTGGTGCAGACCTCCCCCAACCTCACCTCCCAGCTCGCCTCGCTCCTTCGTTACCCGCCTTCATTGACGAGGCGCTGAGCACAAACTCTGACTCCGCCCATCTGCTGACCTAAAGAGCATGCGCAGTATCTTCCGACGCGAAATTGGCTTGGAATACAAATGCTCACTTGGTCCTTCCAAGTTTCGATTTTTCCAGTTGAAATTTGATTTTTCTCAGTCCTCCTTCCCACACCCGTGAAGCCTGAAAGTTACCATAGACGTTGAGTCCCTGCTTCCGAGCCTCCTACAGCGGTAAGTCTGGCATCCCTGTGAGACGCTCCGCGTTCGTTTCTGGGAAACTTGGGGCCTTGCGGCCCGCGGTCTTTCAGCCTTCGGGTCGCTGGACACCGCCTGCCTCCTGGTTTTCCTGCTGAAAGCGCTTCCCTGGGCAGCACTCCCACCCCACGCCCTTTAAAGTCTGGAGATGCAGTCAGAGCCTGTGCGCCCCTCCCCCCGCCTCCCCACTCTCGGTCCCTGGAGCCCGGATTTCGCCCCCGCCGCGGGATCGGCAGACCCCACTCCCAGTTTAATAAGCGACCCGAATCCAAGAAAAGCACACTTTCTATGGGTTGGGACTTAAAAGGGGATAACACAGGGGGGGATAAACCCCCCCTCCACGCCGGGAGGGGGTTTGTGGAAGCGATGAGAGGGGAGGGGCGGCCGGGAAAGTGAAAGGGTCAGTGGGGAAAGAAGGGGGAGGAGGAAGAAAGGGGAGAAATGCCGAGGAGCCACAGAGACGAGAGGAGCTGACAGGGAGAGGGGCCTATGAGCTGACGTGGGGGGCAGCAAAGGGTGAGGCCCTTCAGACGGAGGGAGTGGTTCTGAGGAAAAGAGTCGAGGGGGAGAGAGACGGAACAGAAACGGCGTTTGGGGAGACGGATCAGAGTGAGAAACAGCACTGAGAGTTTGCCGGCGGGGGGGACAGGAAAGACTAAAAGGGGCAGCAGCGAGGACACAGGCTTGGGCGGGTACGCGGAAGTGCATGGCGATGGGAGCAATCAAATATCAGGGAGAAAGAGCAAGTGAAGGTGAAATAGGTTTGAAGGAGCATTTGTTTGAGGGAACAGGTGTAGGTAGAGGAATACAGAAAAGGGGAGAAAGAGCAGGGGAGGGGGTAGAGGAAACAGGAAAGGACAACAGCGCAGAGAAACACGGAAGAGACAGAAACAGATCCATACGCAGAAGTACAGAGTAGCAGGAGAAGAAGGGGAACCCGGATATGGATGAATGGTGAGTTGAGGGGATGTGGAGGATTATGTCGTGATTCGTGGATTGTGGCTTTATAATCTGTTAGTTTAACATTTGCTGAGTTGTTTTAGTTAAACAGATTTGAATGAGGATTACAGATTTCCAGTTTATGAGGCTTGTGAATTTTAGAATTGCTTGCTTCCGGTTGCAACCTTCATTCACTTAGAGGTCAGAGACCTTTCTGCGCAGTGGATTTACTCTTTTCGTTTTACATCTCACATTGAATTTATTTTTTGAGAACACATTGAGATAAACCATAGTCTGTTGAATATCTGCTTTTGTGCAGGTAGTCATTCACTTCTGAAATAAGCACTGGTGATATCTCTTAACCAGCACTTAACATTCTTTTCTAAATATGAGGTAGTCTCAGCATTTTAACTTTGACCATAGAAGTCATTTAAAGAATATTCCACAATAGTTTTTCTTTTAAATATATTGTGCCTAGTTTAAAATCTGAGCCCTGCATTCTTTGTACTGTTTATAATATGTTGGAACATACATTGGTGCTTAGTCAATAATACCGGGCTATTTCAGTGTGCACTTGGTAAGGATGTCTATAATCTTAACAGTCAGAACCTATTTTTATGAGTTCATTTAATGTGCAGCAGGTTTTTCTTGCATTTATGTTACTTGTTGAATTAGTGATTGTGAGCCACAAAGGAGCTGTTGCCTTGAAGTCCCTCTTGTCCATTCTCTGAAAATACTGAAGGAAGGACTGAATTGACCTGAAACATTGTTCCCAGAAAAGCCCATCTATTGATTGTGAAATTTGATGGACATGTTTTCATAGCTAATATTTTTTAAAAGGCTCAGTATCAAAACTTGCATTTATAATTTTATGCTTTTAATATAATTATTTGTATTTTCCTGGATAATTAAAAAAAAAAAACTTTTGCCCTGGCTGGTGTAGCTCAGTGGATTGAGCGCGGGCTGGGAACCAAACAATCCCGGTTCGATTCCCAGTCAGGGCACATGCCTGGGTTGCGGACCAGGTCCCCAGTGATGGCCATGTGAGAGGCAACCATACATTGCTGTTTCTTTTCCTCTCTTTCTCCCTCCCTTCCCCTCTCTCTAAAAAATAAATAAATAAAATATTTAATAAAAAAAAAAAACAAAAAACTTTTGCCCTCGGAGCCTGTCATTTTAGAAGTTGCTGCCTAAATTCCTCACAGTACCCAGAGGTCTGAGGTGTGATGAGTCTGATATGTCTGGCCCAGTGTACAGAAAACAGCTCTGGTGGAGCAACCCAGGTACCAGGAGGGAACTAGATAAAGATGCCACTTCATGGGCTTACACTGCATTATAATATAACTTAGAGTGGAGCCTCATTCCTTTTGGGTCTGCATGTTTTTTAAAGCTACACTGTTTCCCTTCAGAGTCCTGTTAAGTCACCTGAGAAGTTCTGACAAATGCCATGGGGTGTGTCATCCTCTACAGAGTTGGACAACTTCTCTGGATGGAGCATCATTGTTCAATGAAGTGCTTCAGGAGATACTAAGGTGTGTTCAGAGATTAACAGGAATGCTTTGGGGTGCATTTAAAAAAATCTTTCTCCAAGAATATACTTATTGATGAGAGAGAGAGAAACACCGATGTAAAAGAGAAACATCAATGGGCCCTTGTACATTCTCCGGGACTAGGGGTTGAAGCTGAAGCCTAGGTAAGTACTCTGATCTAGAATCAACCCACAACCTTTTCTGTGTATAGGGAGATGCTGCAACCAACTTAGTCACCAGGGCACGGCATGCATTTTATTTTTCATAAAACATTTTTTACTTAGTCACACATAGAGGAAGTGGGGTCAGGGAACAAGACATGAAGTTGTAAGAAGGACCCTTGGGGCTTAGGAGAAAGAAAGGTAAAAGTTTTCTACAGGGCGTGAGGGAAAGAAGAGGGGAAGGAAAAGGCATGCCCAGTTGCATTTGTAAGCATGAGCAGCAGTCTTTAGTCAGGGGAGGTAACAGGAAGCTCTGCTGGGTTTGGGCTTCAGGAGAGCAACATATGTTATCTTTACTGTAGAAGGTTTTGGACATCTGTGGGAGGAGAGAGCACTTGAAAAGAAGGAAAAACTCACTGTGTGGTCTCCATGCAGGAGGAGCTCTTTGTTCCTGACTCTCCTGTGACATTTCCAGGTCCTTCTGCCTGTGATTGTGGTGGAAGAAGAATAAGGGGCTGTGCTGAGGCCTTTGAAGGTACATCCTCAAAATGCAGATGTGACTCCTGAGCATATCATCCCAGGAGAAAAGAGCCCACAGCAGGCGCAGGACCAGGAGGACATGGCTGCTTCTCAAGTAAACAGTGTGTCCTGGGTCAGTGGCTATGTTTGCTTTTCCTCCTGTCAGTGGATTAAGAACAGGCAACTTTTATTTCCCTCCTTCTAATGTCCTTGCCTAGTGAGGTGGTTTTTATCTATTTATTTTTTCTTTTTCTTATGATTGTCAAGGTCAGCCATTTATGTACTTCTGTCCATTGTATCATAGGCATTCTCTTTATCCAGTTTTCCCAAAGACATGAGGAATTCCCATCCCAAATTAATGACCTTCAACTACTGAACACATCCCCTCTGTGACAGATCAACCTGGGAAGGCACCAGTGTCTATTTATTTATTTTTAGAGAAAGGAGAAGGGAGGGAGAAAGAGAGGGAGAGAAACATCAATGTGTGATAAATACATGGATCAGTTGCCTTCTTACACGCCCCCAACTGGGACCTGGCCCTGAACCCAGGCATGTGCCCTGACAAGGAAGCAAACCAGTGACCTTTCACTTCGCAGGCTGGCGCTCAGTCCACTGAGCCACACCAGCCAGGGCTCTTGTCTTTAAATGTACTACAGTATTTGTGTAGAAAACATGGAAGGTACACATGTATTGACATTTGCAAAAATTAATGTTTATTTATCATCATATTCACATAATGATTTATGCATTTATTTTTGCCAGTAATGTCACAGTAGTGATGACATGTCCTTCCATGTGTCTCAGTGATCTGTTCTTTATTCACTATGTAGTTAAGAGCTTCCCTTCATCATTAAGGAGGGTCCAGCAGGGAATTTTTAAGAGATGTGCCCAAGCCCTGGCTGGTGTAGCTCAGTGGATTGAGCGCAGGCTGGGAATGAAGTGGTCCCGGTTCGATTCCCAGTCAGGGCACATGGCTGGGTTGCGGGCCAGGTCCCCGTGAGGGCCGTGTGAGAGGCAACCACACACTGCTGTTTCTCTCCCTCTCTTTCTCCCTCCATTCTCCTCTCTCTAAAAATAAATAAAAATAAAATCTTAAAAAAAAAAAAAAGAGATGTGCCCAAAGCATCACATTTCATTTGGAAACTCCCCTCTTCTTAATTTCTCTTTCCTTTGGAAAGTGAAGGCCCTCTGTTCATTTCCTAGAGATTATTGGCTTTAGAGATGGAGGATTTAATTAATCGATCTCCTTCTGTAAATTTTTGTTATATTCCACACATGTCACAGACTAACTCTACACTATCACTTTTTGTATTTTCAGGAGTTTACAATAATCATATTAACGTATGTTCAATTCAGTTAGATTTCTAAGATATAGCTCTCCACTATTGATACCCAAAAATATGTATATTTTTAAAGATTTTATTTATTTATTTTCAGAGAGAGGAGAAGGGAGGGAGAAAGAACAATGTATGGTTGCCTCTCACATGGCCCTCACCGGGGACCTGGCCCGCAGCCCAGGCATGTGCCCTGACTGCGAATCAAACCAGATACCCTTTGGGTCGCTGGAAAGCATTCAGTCTATTGAGCCACACCAGTCAGGGTGCATACCAGAACTTCTGAATCAGAATCTGTATTTTTACAAATCTACAGGTCTTTGTTGTCTGAATTAAACAGGAAGTAGTACTTACACTTTCATCTCACCATGCCTTTTCCAGTTGAGAAGTATACACAATGGATTGTGAAGGATAAAAATACAACACTCAACAATCATATACTTGTGTCTATTCCTTCACTTCAATGTTTATTTTCATGAAAAGAAAAGTGTCTGCAGTGGATTTGTGGACCTGTGTCGTCCTCATTTCTCAGTGTTATAAAATACATTAGAGAATATTTTGGGTCAATAATGATTTTATGTGATAATTCAGGATACTGTCCTAGGTCAAAACCACTTTTCCTAACACTGTTTGCATGTTGGATGACAGTATGAAGTCAATCTATGGCTCCAATGTAAATGTGTCCTTTTTATCAGGGATCATTGACCTTCAGAGATGTGGCCGTAGATTTTTCTCAGGAGGAGTTGGAGTTCCTGGACCCAGCTCAGTGGAAACTGTACACGGATGTGATGTTGGAGAACTACAGGAATCTGGTCTCCCTGGGTGAGGATGACTTCCTTTCAGAGTTTCTACTACACCTGCAGGATTTTATTTTCTGTATTAGTTTAACATCTTTTGGGCACTTCTGCTTTGTGTAGTAACTCTCAGGTTCTTGGTCTCAAGGGAGGAATTGGAGGCCATCTGGTTTAGAAACCATGGCCCAGGTAACTATCTTTTTTCTCCCTATGAGGTGGACTTCATGAGATTACTCACCTAAGTGGAATTGTATAATGTCTGTCTTTTTGTGACTTGTGTACTTCACTTAAAAAAAAAATGTCCTCAGTGTTTGTCTCTGTGGTATCACGTGATAGGATTTTTTTTCTATGTCCTGCAGAGCGGTTTTTTACTGTGGGTATATATTATATTTTTTCATTTGTTTATCCACAGACAAGGGTTTGCTTTCACATATACAGGCTTTTGTGAATAATACTACAATTGAGACAGGTATGCATGTGTCTCTTGCAGATCCTCTTTTGAATTCTCTTTGATAAATACCAGAAGTGAAGGGCTAACTTACAAAACAATTCTACTTTTAATTCTTTGACAGAACACTTTTTGTTACTCATTCAGCTTGTACCAATTTATCTTCCATTCAACTGTGTGTAGGGTCTACTTTCTCCTCATTTTTCGAAACACTTCATGTTGTTTCTTTGATACTAGTCACTCTATTTATTGTGACGTGATATATTGTATTATGTGTGTGTTTCAGTGGAGGATACAAACATTTGTTTCTTGGATTTACACAAAGACCATAGCGTAGAAAAGGTGCACAGACCTGAGTAAAGATACTTCAGAGAAGAAAACTATGAAGGACTTCTTCAAAGGGCAGTTTTAGGTTCACAGCAAAATTGTGTAAGAGTTAGAATTCCCACACTCTCCCTGCTTCTACATGCATACCCTACTCCTTCTCTTTGTCCCCTACCAGAGTGGTACATTTTTGATGTGTTTGAACCTACGTAGGCCCATCATTATCACCCAGAGTTTTAGTTGACATTAGGGTTCACTGCTGAATTGTATGTTCTCTGGCTTTGGAAAATTTATGGCATGGATCCACCATTATAATGTCATATAGACTTGTTTTATCAACCCTAAGTATTCTGTGTTCTGCCTGTTTATCCCTATGCCCGGTGTACTCTTGCAACCATTGATGGCTTTACTGTTTCTTTCATTTTGTTTTTTCTAGAATATCATGTAGTTGTTATCCTATAGTTTTTAAGCCTTTTCCAATTGCGTTCTTGTATTTTTAATTTCATTTATTTTTAGAGACAGGAAGGGAGGGAGAGAGACATTGATTTATTGTTTCATTTATTTATGCATTCATTGGTTGAATCTCGTATGTGCCCTGCTATGGATAGAATCCACAACCTTGGTGTATCTGGACGATAGACTAACCAACTGAGCACCTGGTGAGGCAGATTAAATTCTTTCTCTTCATGCTATCTAGGTCTCTATCACTTCTTATGGCTTGATATATTTTTATAGTGCTGAATAATATTTCATTGTATATATTTCAGTTTAGTTATCTATTTACCTGTTGACAAATATCTTCGCTGCTTCCAATTTTTGGATATTATAAATGAAGGTTCTATAAATAGTCCTGTTTAGTCTTTTGTGTGTAGGCTTTTTAGCTGTTCGGTCAAATATTAAAGCTCACAATTACTGAATTATAAGTGTATGTTTAGGTTTTTAAAAAAAAAATTTATCTATGCCCAATTTTTTTTCCCTTTTCCCCCACTCAGCCCACACCCTTATTTTCAGTTTTGTGAGGACCCTCAAACTCCTTCCTAAGGGGCTGTAGCATTTTACATTTTCATCAGCAGTGAATTAGAGGTCCTGGTGCTTCACATCCACAGCAGCATTTGCTGTTCTCAGTGTTCTGGATGCCGACCTTTCCCATAAGGGTTTAGTATTGCTTGAAGAATGTGCTGTTCATATAATTTTCATTGTTTTAATCTGCAATTCCTGAGTGATACAAGGTGTGGAGGTTTTTTAGAAACTAATTTTTTATCTACATCTTTCTTAGTGTGCTTTCCGTTAAGGTGTTTGGTCGTTTTTAGTCTGGTTTGTCTTTTTGTCATTGTTGAGTTTGAAGATATCTTTGTATGTTTTGCATAATAGTTCTGTATACGTTGTCTTTTACAAATATATTTTCTCATCTTGTGGCTACTGTTTTGTTTTTTTGTCATGATGATCACTTTTTGTTTTTTGGCCTTAATGCTTGATTTGAGACAGGAATTTAAATGTTATTATACAGATTAAAAAACAAGGTGATTAAGAATTTGACTTGAAAAAGTGTGAAGTGTATAAAATGAAGTTTGTTTTATATTCAATAACATGGATATAATATTTGTAGTTTTTTTAATCTTTGGAATAAACATGCAGTGATTCAATGCCTAAAGGAGACATGTTGAAATAAATATTTTTTGATGTTATATGTCAACTAAAATTAGATATGTAAATTTATTCCCAGTTATACTGTACCATGATAAAAATGATCATTTTTTAATTCTGTTCTACACCTTCACTATTGTAGGTAATAGTGCAGTAGATATAAGGGTGCATATACCATTTTGAACCTGTGTACTCATACTCTTTGGATAACTCCACAGAAATGGGTTTGCTGTGTTATGTGGTACTTCTTTGTAAATTTTTGAGGAACCTCCCTCTTGCTTTCTGTAGTGGCTGCACCAATTTATTTATAATCTTACTGACAGTACATGAGGGTTGTCATTTCTCCACATCATTGCCAGTATTCGCTGTTGATGTGTTGATAATTGCCGTCTTGATAGGTGTGTCCTAGTATTTCACTGAGGTCTCAATTTGCATTTCTCTGATGACGAATGATGTTAAACATGTTTTCATATTCTGTTGGCCATTTTTATGTCCTGTTTAGAGAAGTATCTCTCAGCTCTTCCGCCCATTTTTCAACTGGATTGTTTTTTTGGGCGGAAGGGGCTGTGTTAAGTTCCTTTTATATTTTTGATATTTAGCATCAGTGGTAGATATCTTCTGCTATTCAGTAATTGGTTTTTCTGTATTTCTTTTTTTTAAAAAAGATTTTATGTATTTTCCTTTTTTCAAAGTATGTTTCATTGATTATGCTATTACAGTTGTCCCATTTTTTTCCTCCCCTTTATTCCCTTCTGCCCTGCACTTCCCCAACCCCCCGCTGCCTCCTCTTAGTTCATGTCCATGGGTTGTACATGTAAGTTCTTCGGCTTCTCCATTTCCTATATTGTTCTTAACCCCCTGTGTCTATTTTGTGCCTACCATTTATGCTTCTTATTCCCTGTACCTTTTCTCCCATTCTCCTCCCTCCACCTCCCCAGTGGTAACCCTCTATGTGATCTCCATTTCTGTGATTCTGTTCCTGTTCTAGTTGTTTTTTAGTTTGTTTTTGTTTTTATTTTAGGTTCAGTTTTTGTTGTTGTTGTTGTTTACATAACACAAGTTATTTATTTTTTCTTTTTTATACTTTTTTTTTTTAAGATTTTATTTATTTATTTTCAGAGAGAGGAGAAGGGAGGGAGAAAGAGCAATGTATGGTTGCCTCTCACATGGCCCTCACTGGGGACCTGGCCTGCAACCCAGGCATGTGCCCCAACTGGGAATCGAACCGGGACCCTCTGGTTCCCAGCCCGCGCTCAATCCACTGAGCTACACCAGCTGGGCCATTTTATTTTTTTTTAATAATTACTTTATTGTTGTTCAATTACAGTTATTTGCAACGTCTCCCCTCCCCTCCTCCCTTCCCCTCCAACCCCACCTCCCTCCCCATAGGTTCAGTTGTTGATAGTTGTAAGTTTGTTGTCATTTTATTGTTCATATTTCATATATCATCTTCTTTTTCTTAGAGAAGTCCCTTTAACATTT
>PVJI01018050.1:0-34099 GCA_004026765.1 Micronycteris hirsuta
CTCTCCAACCCCAGCCCCCAGAAACCCCTGACGTGATTTTTGTCACTCTAGTTTTGTTTTGTTTTTTCCCAAACTGTCCTATGGAATATTTCGGTATGTGGCCTTTTATGTCTGATTTTTTCCTGCAGCATAATGTGTTTGAAATGCATCCACATTGTTACGTCTGCTAGTAGCTTGCACTTTTTTAGTGATGAGTACTATTCCATTATGAATATAACACAGTATTTTTTATCTATTTGCTAATTGATGAGCATGTAAGTTTCTTCCAGTTTTAACTACTATAAATAAAGCTTCTGTGAAAACCCCAATATAAGTACTTGTATAGGCATATATTTTCATTTCCTTTGCACAAATATCTAGGAATGTGAAAGCCAGATTTTATGGCAAAAGTATGTTTACATTCATCAGAAACTCTCAAACTGATTTCATAAATGACTACCCTTTTTCATTTTTACCAGGAATGCATGAGATTTTTGATTGCTTAAAATCCTTGCCAACACTTGGCATTATGAGACCTTCTAAATTTAGCCTTTCCATTGGGTTTGTAATCATATTTTACAAATTTACATTTTCCTAATGACTAATGATGGTGAGCATCTTTTCATATGTTTCTCATTAGTATATCTCCTTTGATGAAGAATTCACTAAGAGATTTTGCCTTTATAAAATTGAATTGTTTGAATACTGAGTGGTATTAGTTCTTTTTACATTCTGGGTGTAAGTCCTGTATGAGATGCTACAAAAAAAAAAAGCTACTAAAACTAAGTTATTTTATCAAAGTTGTAGGATACAAAGTCAATATATAAAAATAATGATATTTGTATACACTAATAAAAAACAATTAGAAAATGAAAAATGTCTATTTATAATAGCATCAAAAGTAGCAAGTACTTAGGCATAAACTTCACACTGAAAGTTGCAAAACAATACTGAGAAAAATTAAAGCAGACCTAAACAAGGAGAGAGCTCTGTCATGCTCATAGTGTGGGGTCCTTAATGCAATTAACATACCATTCTGCCCGAAACAATTTACGGGAAACTTCAGTGAAAATCCTAGTTTATTTTCCTTGAAAATAATAAGTTTATTTTAAGTTTTTATGGAACTGCAAAGAACCAAAACAATTTTTTAAAAGAATAAAGTTGGAAGAATTATACCAATTGATTTTAAGACTTACTGTAAAGTTTTAAAAACTGAAGACCGCATGAGATTATTCTTATAGATATGTAGATCGACTGAACAAAGTGGAAGTCTGGAAATAGACCTATTAACATGTGGTTAATTGATTTTCCACGAAAGTACTGAGGTAATTTCATGTGAAAATGATAGTTTTTAAAAACAAATTATGCTGGAACAGTCAAATATTCCAAATAAACTTTTTGCATAAACAAATATGCAAAAATAAACTTTTACTTTACACTATATACAAAAGTTAGCTCTATAAATAGAATGCATTACTAAATATAAGAGCTAAAACTAAAAAAAAAGAAAAGAAAAGAAAATATGTAGGATAAAATCATGATTGGGGTTAGACAAAGCTTCCATAGGGCACAAAAACAATTTGATAAATCAAATTTTTTAAAAATTAAAAATTTGCTTTTCAGAAGACAATGCAAATAAAATGAAAATGCATTCCACAGGAGGGCAGGAAAAAAACAAATAATTGGTAACCCTCACTTCTTTAATACTTCTTTGCATTTGTTTCCACTGTTTCCTCTGCCCAGCATCCCCTTCTCCTTGGTCTTTGCCTGAAAAGCTCCTATTTATCTTTACAACTCAGGTCAGGCATCAGGTCGTCATTACCTTCAGGAAGGCTTCCCACATCCTCCAACTCTCACATTGCAGGCTGGTCCTAGAATCGCTCACACTCTACCTTCCTGGTCAACTTACATGTCTGTTTTCTTTAATAAATGGCTCCTCGGGGTCAAAGACAATGTTTTCTGTGCTTTGTTGGGTTCTTGGTCTAAAGAACACTCACCTTTTTCACACCTGCAGCGCTTCTCCCTCAATCAAAACAACTTTTGACTTTGCATTCCCTTCTGGATACAGCTGTAGCTCCTTCTACCCAGTTGCTACTAAACTTCTTGAGACAATTCCCTATCTCTTCTTCTTTACCTCACCTATTCTTTCTTTAGCCCACAGCAATCTGGATTTCTGCTCCTGACATATTTTCTAGTGAAACCATTCTGTCTAAGATTTGCATTCAATTTATGCCTGTCTGCTTTGCTGAGTACACTTTATTCCTCATCTTACTAAACTTTTTTTTTGAGCATTAAAAAAAACTTTTTTCCCATTAGATTATGAAACCTCTGAATCAAAGGATCCTGCCATATTTATCCTGGTGGTTAGACAGACGGGGAACCAGGTGAAGAGAACAAATAGGTAAAGAGAACAGCATGACAAGAAACAGATGAATAAGAAAAATCAAGGGAATATGGAGTCATAGATTCCAAGGAGAAGACCATTCCAGGAGAGAATGGTACACATTCATCCATTCCCTTATCCACTCAACAAACACTACTCAAGTGCTCCAGATATGCTCCAAGTTTACAGAAGCTTTTCCACACCCTGCCCTGGAGGGTCATGTTTTCATAGCTTCAACTACAACTTATTTTCCAGTTCTTTTCAAATCTATATTTCTTTTCTATTTTCTGAGTCCCAGGTGCCTATTTCCAACTGTCTACCAGCTATATCTGCTTGAACCTTTATAAATGATAAAATAATTTCTTCAGTCATTCAAACTCAGCACATGCTTATACATCTTGATAAATACAATACCCTTATAAATCATTTCATCCTGGAATACATATTTTGTTTAATAATTATAGTCAATAACCATGGTTAACCATGGCTCTCATTTCTTATTTCTCACCTGGGCTTTTGCAGTAGCTTTCCACTAGGTCTTCTTACCTACAGCTTAGCATCTATATGCCCACTGTGACTATCAATCTGAAGGAAACTTTCAGCACTCCATTCCTCTGCTTCAACACTTTGAACAACTTTCTGACACCCAAGCACACCCAACCACTTGCTCTGCCGCTAATCAATAGTCACATGTGCTTGCTTTATTTTCAAGCATCTGTACCCACTGTTTCCTTGGTCTGGCAAGAACACCCCACTACTGCGTAGTCACGGGGCAGACCCTGTTACCTTCAAGACCCAAATCAGATCTTACTTTGGAAAAGTCGTGTTATGCCCTCCATCCCCAACAGACACACTGTGTATTTCTGCGTTACTGTGTTGTAAGGATTTGTTTATAAACTCTTCTTCAGTTCTAGATTATATCTCAGTCAGCTTTGTGCTTCTACTATCTGGCATAGAAACAAGTACAAAAAGCTAGTTTTAAAAAAATATATATATTTTTTTTTGCTTAATCCTTTCACCTTTTTCTCTCATATCCCCAAAACCTCTTCCCTCTGAAAGCTAGTTTTGAAAGAGAAAGGGGTTTTTTTTTTCTGATTTTGAGGTGACTAGCTTCTATTAGGTATTATTTGGGACTATGTCATTTTCATGGTGAATACAGTAGTTTAGAAAAAGATTTAGCCACTTCCTTAGCAGTGGTTTATCTCTTCCTCAGAAAAAACCAGAATGAGTTTTTTAATACAATGATTGAAAAAGTACACTGAATCTTCAATTTAATTATTTCAATTCCTGCAAAAGAGTTCTTTCAGAAAGGCTGCCACTTGGTAAAATGTGATAAAGTTCCAACACGTATTTAAAAAATTGTAAATAATTTATAAATTTCCATTCAAAGTTTAATCTGTTATTTTCACATAAGAAAACTCATAAGTTTGCTTCCTATTGATTTAGTATTTACTTATAGTATCTTTGATTTAGTATCTTTGGACCTAAAGTTTAAGCCTGTATTTACTCTGCTTCTAGAATCTTCCAGAGATGTTTGGTACACATCAGGATGTTGCCCATTTTTATTGATTTTGGAGTTAACTAAGGACTCCACGGCCAATACTCCAGACCCTGGCTTACCTTCCTAGTCTTATTTCTCTTAATTTTTGTGTTTCTACCAGATTAGATCACTTCATAGTCTTCTAACATGCCCTGACTTTTTCTGACCCCTGTGTTTGTCCCGGGGCAATGACCTGCCTCGCCTCCCACTTCCTCATGTTATCATCATTACTCTCTTGCTTCTGTTTTTATCTTAACTGACACTGCCTTCCTGAAACTCCCCTGGTCCTTCCAACTGGATTTGGGCTTCCCCTGCTCTCATTCCTGAAGCATTTATTGGCGATTGTTTCATGAGACTTCTCATATTTCCCCCTGTGCTACAGTTTTGTGTATTTGACTCTATCTCCTTTGTCAATAGGTTGTCAGGCCAGGATAACCACGGTCTATTTATCTCTGAGGCCCTTGCAATGCCAAACACAGTTTCTTAACTGTAACAAGTCCTCACTAATTAATTGTTTAATTAAATTGAGTTCCAATAAGTTCTTTCTCTTCATTATGTGTGGACAGAATAATAATAACAAGTTCATAAACACAGTAAGCTGTAGAGCCAGGATTTGAACGTGGGCAGCTAATGGCAGTGAACCCCTGAACTTTGCTGTCTCTATAATAGAAAGAATAGCTGTTGTTCCAGCTACATAAAATTGGTTCAATCACTAAAACATAACAGTTGTACTAATAAGACTAACCATTTTCTCCTTGACAGTATATGGGGAGGAAAAAAGTTTTATTCTCTCTGTGACATTAATTGCAAAGAGTGGAAACATATACCTATTTAAGAACATTCCTTTAACAAAGATTATTTTGACCTTATCAGCTATTGGCTATCTGAATTCTTTCAGGCTCTGTACATACAGATACGAAGACATGTAGATACAACCGCATTTACTATACTATTGGACTGAGTTGGCCGATGTGAAGACCTGGAGTGTGAAGCCCTGCTCAGTGACTCAAAGGTGGCAAAGGTGGATTTAGACCTAAGGATGTGGGATTTGGAATAAAGCTGGCCTAGAGCTCAGGGCTTTATTCTGGGCTGCAATAAGCTGGACAAAGTAAGGGAGCTGAAAAACTTCTTTTTAATTTCAGTGTTGGGACTTGAAAATTAAGAAACAGAGTCTATAATATAACAATAACTTAATTCGTTCCCACATAAAGTAACCACATGCTCTAACTGAAAGCGTTATTGTATTTATTTGTAGAATATGGGAAAGAACTGACTGAGCAATGACACAGCCCTGAATCCCCCTACGGCAGTTGGGGATACATGTCAATCAATTTTTTCCTCAGTGGCTGGGCTTTTTCTGGGGTACAGACAGAGCAGGAAGTCTCTTTTACAATGCCCTGTAATAACTGTCAAAATTCCCCTGAATTATCTACAATCGTCCCCTATTTGCAGTTGAGTTTATTTTTACAATTTGATGTTTCAAGTCAGTGTGCACGTCTCCACGATCTTGTTGGAGAGCCACCTTCAGCTCCGCAGCGCTCTGTTAAAAATATCTTAGGTAGGTTTTTGACTTTACAAACCAGTGTACAGTTTCCTGTCTTTAAAATATTTTGAGACTGTGAGGTTCTGGCAGGATGTAGAGAAGACAAATCAGATGAAATAATACCCATTGCCAAGTGATCAGACAGCAAAGGAATCGTACAGAGATGAGAACTCTAGACCACGTTGGCCTCTCTCTGTGGCACTTGTCCACTGCCTGCTGAGTGGTCCAGTTCCAATGGTAGTGAGTGCCAGCTGCTTAGAAGAATGTTAGCCTCATTTTTGAGGCTGAGAGAGATCATACCAAAAGAACTTTGGCCAGCAAGTTTGCCCTTATATTTGGCCTATGGGCACTTGCAAATAAAGTTTTGTCTACGGTTTCATTGACCTGGCCAGTTAAGTAAGCTTAGAAGAAAACTGCGTATTGAGGAAAATTTTCGCCCCCTCCTCCCAAATAGTGTCATCTATTTGGCTTTGCTTTTCTATTGAAACTACTCCAATGCAAGCAACAATTTCTTCCAAGAGAATAGAAAATCGGCTTCTAATCTCTTGGCTAGTGTGTACTTTCTGGTGGTGAAGAAGACGGTGTGGAGATTAAGAGCCCAGGCTCTGGTGCCCACCAGCCTGGGTCTAAATATAAGTTCTGCTATTTGCCAGACCTTGAGGAGTAATCCTCAATATGATAAGGATGCTAAGAGTATAGTGCATACCTTATGGTAGGTAGACTCACAAAGACTAAAGTTTACTTACAGTAGGAGTAGGCACTGGTTTAAACTCCATATATGTGTTATCCAATTTAATTTTTTACCCCATAAGCTAGACTCTATTATCATATCCTAATTTATTTGGGAAGAATTTGGGGCACAGAGAAGTAAAATGGACAAGTAGGGAAATCCCACAGTAGATAAGTGCCAGCCAGAATTCCAGTCCAAGCTGGCGCCTCTTCAAGTCTGTTTTTCACTATGCAAAACTGCGTGTTCACAGCCATGGTCAAAGTGAATCTTGATGCCTCTAGAGCACATGGATGTGTGTGCATGTAATATGCTGAGTGCTCCTGAGCTTGTGCCAAAAGGCCAAGGGAATCATCCAGGGTTGGCAAGGGCCCGCAGTTCATCACCTGCCTGTGCAGGTCCTGGGTTGGGCATTTGGGAGAAAGCAGAGCCTAGAGGCTGGAGTTGGGCCTCTGCCACCTTGCAGAGTTTGCTCTTCTCTCAGTTTTTTCTAGAAGCCTGAAGGGGAAATCAATTTTCTTTCTCTCTTTTTCTGGCCTGATATTTCTGCACTTCACTACTCACCGAGCTATCCTTAAACGTAATCAGCCAAAGAAATAAAGGAATACTCGAGCCTGCTTTTTAAGATGCTGTGGGCGGGGAAGCTCTAATAAATGTGTCTCGTGTATTAGTTAGACATGCTTTCTTGGCTCACCCGGCGTTAGCAGCAGATGCTCCACAAATAATACTGTCATTGTGAAGTCGAGTCTTTCCTCACCCCCTCACCCCAGCTTGAGCTATTGTTCCTCTTTTGTGATGTCTTCCACGTGCTGCTATGTATTAGTCATATTTGTGTGCCTGTTTCAACCAATCACAAGGCTATAATCTTCTTGAGGGCAGCGATTCTCATAGGCTTGTCATGCTATCTCCTGCAGCATTTAGTGCCTAAAATATAGGAGCTCATCTATAAGTAAAAAAAAAATGTAAAGCATTTATGAGTCAGACAAGCCCCAAAATACAAATGACAGAAAGAAAATCTTTGCAACTTACACAACAAAGTGTGGTTAGGCATAACATACAAATAATTTCTTCCAATTAAAAATGAGAGCAAAAATGATTAAAAATAGATGAGTGCACAATTTACAGAAGGGGAAGTGCAAATAATAATGGTCAATAACAGGCAAAAAAAATTCTTATTCTCACTACAAATCAAGAAAATGTAAATGACAATCTCCCTGAATCATCCATTTTTTTAAAAGGTGTAGACAAAAGCTTAAAAATATTTACTTCCAGCAAAAAATATTAAAAATAAAATAAAAAAGAGCTTGGGGAAATTATGTACAACGGGTAGTCTGAAAGAAGATAAAGGTGTTTGAAAGCACGTATTTTATGTGAAATTGTGTAGATTGTATTTGTCTGCTAAGGCTGCTATAACAAACTACCATGGACTGGGTGGCTTCAGCAGCAAAGTTTTATATTCTTACAATTCTGGAGACTAGAAGTCTGAAATCAAGGTGCTGACAGGATTGGTTTCTTTGTCAGCTATTTTCCTTTGGCTTGTAAATGACTGTCTTCTCCCTTCATCTGCATATGTTAATGACCCCTTCAAAGACGCTATCTCCAAAAACAGTTATATTTTGAGACTGGGGGTTAGGACTTCAACATGAGAATTATCCGGACACAATTCAGCTCATAATAAAAATATACAATATAGATAGATACTTACTAGATAGAGATATGCTTTAGAAGCAAACTAAAAAGAATAAACTCCCAATTGTTAGCAATGTTTACCTTTAGGTTTGGCATGGGATAAATTATATTTGCTTTTTACAATTTTAAAAGATCTGAAATTATTCATGACTGATTCCGTCTTGAGTTTTCCTGGATTTCCAAATAATAACAATAAAATATACTAGAAATACCACATAAAGAAAACGTCATTATCAGGGGCACAAACTGGTTAGATATTCATCAATACTGTTAGTTATAGGGGCACAAGAAAACTACACTTCCCAGCTCCCCTTGAGATTAGATTGAGCCTATGTGACTGTTCTGAGCAAAGGAATGTGTAGAAGAAGACAAACCACTCCAGGCCTTGGCCTGACGATATTTCCCATTATCTCCTTGCCCTAACTGTTTCTCTTCTTGGCAGCTTGTTAAATGCAAAAGATTCGGCGAAGGACTTCTGAGGCCACAATCTTGGGTTTCTGACACGGAGCACAGCTACTCAAGATGGTCGTCTGACATGTACCTAACTTTCTTTGTGTTAACTCACTATGTTTTAGGGTTATTTGTTCCAGCAACTGGCATTAATTACTCTGCCAAATATGTCACCAATACCAGCCCCCGTCCATAAAGTGAAATTTAGTTCATGAGAATGAAAATTGCCTATACCCTTTGAATGATAAATTACCCTTCTAGGAAACAAACTTTTACGATTAAAGTCATGAGTATACAAATATGTGCTTGTAAAGATATGCTTGCACTAGGGGAAAAAAGTCAACTATATTTTCACCTATAGGGAAATGGTGAAACAAATTATGACACATTAATTTAGTGAATCCTATGCAGACATTAAAAGAAGTGATCTAGCTATAAGCACTGACCTAGAAAGATGTTACGACAGAGCAAACTTGGAGATAAAGACAGCGTGATTTGTTTTTATTAAAGTTACATTTAAGGATGTGATGAACTTAAGGAAAAATTAGGAAGAACAAAATATACAGTTTTATCATAAACAATTGTTATCTGTCAAGTAGAAAGATTTCAAAAATATCCCAATTCTTTACCCCTTTCTTATCCAAACCCTTTGCAATAGAACTTTGCAGTTCTTCCCATCAGGAGGTGGAGTCTATTTCCATAATTCCTTAAGACTGGATTATAGTGGACTTTGAACAATTGAAAAACATAGAAACTATAGTCCCTTAGTTTCAAGCCCAGAACTCAACAGACCTTGCATATACTCTTTCTTTCTTTCCTTTTTTTTCTTTTCCTTTCTCTCTCCCTCTCTCTTTTAAGCTGTGCTACCACCATTAGAACGAGCTCAGGTTAGTGTCCTGTAAGAAGCCAACCAAGATCAGCAAGCTGACTAGAGAGGTAGAAGCAAACACAGCCGAGACCAGAGGCCCGGTTACCTAGCCATACTCTACACTCGTTCCTCTGTTTTTCTCTTTTCCTGTGCTTCCTTCCTACCCTTCTTTTCTTCCTTATTTTTTCTCTCTCTATTTTTCATTAAACATAAGATTTCTTTCAAATTGTCAGAAATAGTGTGGGGTACTTTGATAGCCCTTCACATCTCCCAGGATGAGGCCTGTGGTGATTGAGATCAGATAGAACACTTCTTGGTTCTGGCAACCTGCAAAGTAAATAGATCTTTCATGAAGCCAGTGCACTGGGGAAAATAGTGTAAAAATTATCATAACAAAACGCAAGTGTCCTAAATAAAACAGCTTTTTGGTACACAGTCTACTTTTTTCTGCATGTAATTTTACCTGGTCCTATTGTTTGAAGTGGAAATATATATATAATTTCCTTTTTGTTCTCCGGTGCTGGCTACATAGACAAATGAGATGTGCGTACATGTCACTCTCCTTGCCTGCAGCGCACATGCTCAGCTGGCCCCTTGGCTGTGGATGCAAAGGCAATGAAAAGGTGTAAAGCTTTTTATCTGAGATTTGAAGGAACAGCCTATTGGGGATATCACACAATTTCACTGAGATGGCCACATTCTCATATGAGTGGCCTTCTCTGGAATGAGAAATTATTGTGAATAATAATTCAATGAAAATACAAATGGATGGCTGTTCCAAGGAAGGTATCACATGGAAAGTATCATTTTAGAAGGCAAACGTTAATTTCAAAAGAATGTGATGACTAAAACTAAGAGAAAAGCTGATGGTTTTGCCAGTTATATTAAACTATAGTAGTTCATTAAATGATGTCTTGGAATTCCTTTAGGTGACAGCTAGCAGACCCTTCCTACAGATAATGGAAACAAGCAGTGCAGTTGAGCAAGACGTTGGTACACCCCCAAAGAGTCCTGGGGTTCAAAAACAATATTACCTGTAAAATTGCCAAATTAAAAATAATTTAAACTCAGATTTCAATATGGTATTTACCTTTTTAATAGAAAGCATGAAATTATATTAAGATTAATTCTGATTATTCAAAGCCATGAATGAGGAGTTTTATTTATTTTTTTTATTTTGTACAGCAGTGGGTTTGCTGAACAGAAGCCTGCATTTGCCGCTACATTTCCTTACATCGTTATGTAACTGCTCCCTCATGTGCCAGTTTTTCCATGAGTATTGAAAGGTGCTGCGATGCTGAGCCAATCCTCAGTTTTAACACAATGCTGTGCTCGGAGTAGGAATCACAAATATTTTGAGTGAAGACACAAACAAAGCTCCAACTGGATAATTAAAACCCCTTGATATTCTTACAAGGAAATTGGTTAAACATATAGCACCCTTCGTTAATGTTTAACCTCATAAGTAATCAGTAAATGCACATTAAGTCGTCAGTGATACATCACTTTTCACCCATCACACACTGCCGTGAATTGTAAATTGCTACAACATTTCTAGAAAGCAATTTGGCAAAACGCATCAAGAACCCTAAAAGAGTTCATACCCTTTGTTGGGATAATAACACATCCAAGAATCTATTCTAAGAAAATAATTAGAGATAGGTTTTTATACAAGGATATTAGTTGTGACACTATTTATAACTGTAAAAATATTAAGATTTCTGAAATCTTTGTGTCTGAAAACAGAATTCTCAGCTAAATTATGCTACAATTGTATGATTAAATGCGCAGAACCGATAATAATTACCTGCTAGAAGAACACAATGACAGAAAGGTTCAACCTAGCTTTTGTATTCTGCTTTTGTGTGCACGTATGTGTGTGAGTGTGTGTGTCAGAGAGAGAGACAGAGCAAGAGAGCAAGTGAGAACAAGAGAGAGACTGGGAAACAAGGACAGTGGGAGAGAAATGTTTAGAAGATCCCCTCCCGGTATAGGCAAAAAGTAAGAGTACAGTTGTATAATATCTATAAACAGAAATATTTTTAATGCGTGATGGAGCTTCTGTAAAAGATAGAACTTTGCTTAATAGAATTCAATGATTCAATTCTACAGAAACGGCAAGAAAGGGAGAAACTATGTAATAAGTAACCACGTGCTAGGGAATAGCCTTGTATAAGGGATAAGAAATAAGCCACAGGACTGAGTAGGGCTCAAGTGAAACTGGAGAAGCTCACATAAAGAGAGGAATCGCTGAAGGGCACCCCCCACCCCGCCTGCACCAGGATGTTTGTCTATCTTGTCTTTGAGCAAAAAAAAAAAAAGAAAAAGAAAAAGAGGCAGGGGGATAAAGGAATTTCCTCGAGTGAAGGTATAAACTTGGCTTACACTTACCTGGGTTGAGGCCTAAATTTACATGGCAAGATGACTCTCCAAATTCCTAAGTTATTTGAAGTGTTATATGTTAATAATGACCTCAGAACTCAGTATTCTATTTGTCTCTTCTTCATCCTGTTGGTGAGGGAGGGTTTCCCATCCAAGGGAAATGAGCATGGCAGAACATAGGGCACTCAACACTGGAAAGAAAGACAGCAATTTGTTAGTCACATATACTCGCAGCCTGGGGGAGGAGGACACCGTGTCATCCAGGGTCACGCAGGGGTTGCCCTTGAAAACAGAGTGAACAAACAGAGCTGCGAGAGGCAGTCTTAAGAGGTTGGGATGATCCTATTTCCTGTGAGAGGTTGTAACTGGCTCGTCTGAATAATGCTGAGGGCTGGCAGGGAGCAGATGCCCACTATTCAGCGATAAGCGACTATTTTGCTCGGTCTCCATGATAAGTAAGGTTGTTTGGCTAGGGGGCATTATCCAAAGGATTAGAGCGGGGAAGGAGAGCTGCAGTTAGGCCATTTGAAGCCCTCCACGTTTTAGACGTCAAGACAACACGTAATACTGAATCTTCATTTCAGGCCTTAACCCCATTCAGAAGAAGCAAAAACAAGTACTGACTTGGAGAAATGCACTTAAAAGCCAGGTTCGGCTAATTTCCACAGTGGACATTCCAGAAGTATTTCTAGATACAGGAGAAACCAAGTTATTTCAGTGAGAGTCACATTAAACAAACAAGCAAACAAAAAACTATAGAATCAGATCTTGAATTACTAGATGTTAGAATTAATTGATAAAAATACAAAACAATATGTTTAACAGGTCTTTAAAAGAAGATATGAAAGCACAAAAAGAGCTACTAAAATTGACCAGTGAGATTTGATAAATAAAATAGAGATTCTAGAAATGAAATTAGAAACTAAACAAACCGATTAAACTATAAATTAGAAATAGTTGTAGAAAAACTTAGCAAACAGGAAGAGCCATCTAAAAAAATGAGAGTTCGGAGACTTGTATAACAGAGTGAGATGCATTTCTCAGTATTTCAGCACACAACCGATAAAAATAAGAGAGAAGAAATATTTAAATCTACAAATATGAACAGAAAACAAACTTTAAATCGAGGAAGTCCAATGAATCATAAGAAAGAACAAAAATGGGGTTAAAAGAAACAGTGAAAATGTGTTTAACACAAGCCAGGCCAAGCTCTGAGAAGTTTACATAGATTAACTCTATTATCACAACATGTGAAATAAATGAATCACAGAAAATTTAAACAATATGCCCAAGGTTTTATGGCTAGCAAATCATAGTTATAGGCTGGCTCCTGAGTTCATGCTCTTAACTACTGTATGATTCTGCCCCTTGAAGTTAGGCTCAAGTAGGTACATCTTAATGAAACGGCAAAACACCAAAAGCAGATAAGCTAGAAAGGAAAGATAATTAAGCAGCTAGCTGGCTCGACAATCATAATAGAAGCCAAAAGAAAAGTGCTTCGAAAAAAAAAAAAAACCCTCCATTTTGAATTATATTGTAAGAGTGAAGGTAAAATAGGAACATTTTAGACCAATAAAAATGTAGGACATTTATTATTATCAAGCACACATCAAACCCTCCTCCTCCTAAACGAAAAGCATATATTTCAAGTAGAAGGATCAATGATCCTGAGACTAATGAAAGCATATTTCTAAACTAGCAGAGGGAAACGTGGGGTGAGGGCAGAAGCCACGAAAAGTTCAGTAAGTCTAAACTAAATACATAAAAAATCTAAAGGATACTAGACTGTCGACAAAAATAAAATGATAGTCAATAAAGTAAACTGCCATAAATGTCAACAACATCCAAAAGAGAAGTACACAAAGAGAATAACGGTTGGAAAAATATACACCAGGCAAATCTATGAGTGCCAGGAAGTTGTTTGTCTGCTCTCAGATTTGTTCCTGATGCTTCCTCTTGCTCTACTGTTTACCACATAGACCGCTATCCCCAGGTTACTTTGCCCTCTGATTTAGTGATTTGGGCCAAGGGGAAGCTCTTGCAGAAGACAAGAGGACAGAAGGAAGGGGGAAGACAGTTAATTCTAATAGGGGTTCTAGAAGTTTCTTTTCTCCTCATTCCACTTCCTTTGGAAAGCCCCTCCCTCTGTATTTTTAGCTCCTGATGGGCAGCTCTTGCCTGATAGAATCTTCTTCTGGACTCTGGAATATGACCTTCCCTCATTATTCTTCCATTTATAGGGATGGTAGCATCTCCTTGCTGCTGCTGACCTCTAGGTTGCCTCTCTGGCCCCTCTTTGCCCCTTAGTTCTTCAATCACAGTCTTTCTTTCTTTCTTTCTTTCTTTCTTTCTTTCTTTCTTTCTTTCTTTCTTTCTTTCCTTCTTTCTTTCAGATTTTTATAAACAGAGGGGAAGGGAGGGAGAAAGAGAGGGAGAGAAACATTAATGTGTGGTTGCCTCTCACATGTCCCCAACTGGGGAGCTAGCCCGCAACCCAGGCACATGCTCTGACTGGGAATCGAACCGGCGACCCTTTGATTCACAATGCGGTGTTCAATCCACTGAGCCACACCAGCCAGGGCACAATTCTTAATATTAAATCTCTTTTAGTCGAAATAGCATGAGTGTTTTTTGTTTTCTTGGGAGAAAAACAAGTAGGAGAAGCTATATTAATAGCAGGGAAGAAAACTTTAAGGCCAGAAATGGTTACTAGTGATAGTAACTACATTTGATAAAAATAAATTGACTGGAAATATAATAAAATTATATTTGTATGTATATAATAAAATAAGATAAAAATCAATAGAAATTCAAGGGAAGATTTGCAAATCAACTATATGGTGGGTGTTGTTAACAGTCTTCTTTCATAATTGGCCAAAACAAGCAATTGGGATATTGAGGATTTAAACAACATAATTAACAGGCTTCAATAAACATTTAGAAACTGAAACATAGAGAGCGATTATAAAATTTGAGCATCTATTATGCTATAAATCGTGTTTTTGTAAATTTCATTAGTTTTCTAACTTTTCTACTCACTATTACATACATTTGAAAAGTAAGAAAATGTTCTTTAAGCTATGGTTCAAAGAAAAATTACAATACAAATTAGAAAATAAATGGAAATTAATCATAATAAAAATACTATATTTCTAAACTTGTGGGATATAATTAAAGCAGTGCTTAAATGAGAACTTATAGTCTCATTGCTTATATTGGTAAAGTAGAAGAGTTAAAATTGAATGAGTCAAACAGTTAGAAGAAGTTAAAAAGAGAGAAATCCCCAAAAAGAGAAAGGATGAAAATATTGATAAAAACAGAAAATTAATGACAGAGACAACAGAAGTAAAAACAGAGCCCAACAAAAAACAAATGGTATTTTAAAAGACCTTAGTCTCCAGAAAGACTGATGGAGGGAAAAGTAAAAAATGTTAGGAAAATGGGAAGTAATTGTAAATATATTAGATAATAACAAGTTATATGAGACCATTAACAGTATTAATTTTGAAAAATTAAGGTAAAATCAATACATTTTAAAAATATAAATTTCCAAAAATGATTTAAAAATAAATAAAAAACCTAACTAGTCTTATAATAATTTTAAACATTGAACTAGTTTTTTAAAATATTTCCTCCAAACTAAACCTAGATTTTTAAAAATAGATAAATAAGTTCAACCAGATATTCACAAATCAGAAAACTAAAGCTTACACAAATTCTTTCCGAGAATAAAAAAAAAGGAACACTTCCTAAATCATTTAATGAGATTAGTGCAAGTTGTATCTGCATGGTGCTGTGGCTTACGTCTGTTATGCATTAAACATCATGCAACATTTGCTAAAAAAATACAATTATATAACCTGAGTTTCCGAATACAAAAGCACAATACAAGGTGGAGCTAAAGTAGATTACACAAAATAGAGTTTATTCTCATATTATTATTTATTAATTATAATGTTATTTTCCATAAAAACAACTGTAAGTGTACTTTTGCCCACTCTATAAAAATCTTCCTTTTTAAGTGTGAAAACGCCCTCCCAACAAAACCAAATCGAATTTAGAAATGTGACGATCATATGCAGTGATCAAGCAGGGTTTATACCAAATACATTTCTCATATATGAAGCTAAACAAAGAAAATGCAGTTATGGCAACACCATATTAAATGATTAAAACAGAGATTAATAAACTTTGTAAAGGGCCAGGTACTAAATAATAGGATTTGTGGGCAGTATGGTGTCTGCCGGTTTTCTCACTTCCGCTTTGCAGCAGAAAAACATCCATAGACAACATGTAAATGAACAGGCACGGCTGTGTTCCAACAATATGTTACTCATAAACATAGGTCAGATTTGTCCCACAGGCTGTAGTGTACCAATCTCCAGATTAAATGATAATGACTGTATCATTATATACCTGCACAGATGTAATAAATGCACAAAAGCATGTGACCAAATTCCACCCATTCATAGTAAACATCTTTAATAAATTTGATCTGGAGTCAGACATGCTGCCATTGTGCCACAGGGTCACCATCTTTAATAAATTTGGATCAAAAGACATTTCCTAACCTGATAAGAAAACCAGCAGTATGCTTTGACTGGTATGGCTCAGTGGATTGAGCACTGGCCTGTGACCCAAAGGGTCTCGGGTTCACTTCTTAATCAGGGCACATGCCTGGGTTGCAGGCCAGGTCCCCAGTAGGGGGCGTGCAAGAGGCAACCACACATTGATGTTTCTCTCCCTCTCTTTCTCCCTCCCTTCCCTTCACTTTAAAAATAAATAAAATAAGTAAATAAATAAAATATTAAAAAAAAAGAAAACCAGCAGTAAACAACATAGTCAATGAGGAAATGATAATTATTTTTTTTACAATGAGAACAGGACATGGATTCTATCATCATTTATACTCAGCATTTTTTAAGAAGTCTTAAAATGTGCCTATCCTTTTCGACAGAATGGATGGAAAAGGACAGCATTATGCTAAGTGAAATAAGCCAGGTGGTGAGGGACAAATACCATATGATCTCACCTTTAACTGGAACATAATTAACAAAACAAACAAGCAAGCAAAATATAATCAGAGACAGAAATTAGGAACAATCTGACAGTAACCAGAGGGGAGGTGGGAGGGAGGAGATGGAGGAGGGGAAGGAGGAAGGGTTTTCAGGAACAATTACAAAGGACACATGGGCAAAACCAAGGGGGGTGGAATCAAGAGAGGGGGTTGGGATGGCTGGGGTAGTGGGGAATGGCGGGGCTAAATGCAGACAACTGTAATTAAACAACAATAAAATAATTTAAAAAGAAGAAGTCTTAAAAAGTACCATAAGACATCAAATATAAATTAAATAGATACAGGTTGCTAAGAAAGAACTAAAACTGTCATTCACTCATGCTATAATTGTCTACATAGAGGCTCTAAAGTAATAGAAAATAGTAATAGAACATTTCCAAATTTTAAGCACTTTTTCTCTCAATTTACAGTTCTCATTTTATAGTTTTAATGCTTATTCCAATAATTTTGGAATTAATTGAATTTTTTTGTGGCCTAAGTATTTGTAACTAGTTTGTGGACCTTTGAAAACAAAATATAATATTTTCAGAGTACAAAATTTAATATAGACATTAACCACAAGGCCTAATTCTGTATCTTCACTGATTTTATTTTGATATGACAAAGACCAAGAGAAGCATGTTAAACTCTCCCAGAAAATTTGTTTCTCAGGTTTTTTTTTTAAGATGAGTCCTACATACCGTGACACTATTTTATATAGTACATATTATGTCTCATGCATAAATATTCTTTGACATTTATATACCCCTCTTTGTTTTAACACTTTTGCCATGAATTATAATCCACTGGAATTAATCATGCCATTGGCTCCCTTTCTTGTTTACATATGCTTTTTTATTTTTTGTCACCATCCATTAATTTTTGTCTTTCAATAAAAACAATACAACTGATGTTGGATATAAGCTCCTGCTGCTTTATATTTTCTGATTTTATACTCAAACATTATTTTCTTTGCCATCTGTTTTATTTATAGAGTATACTTTGCCTAAGTTTGATGATCTTTATGATGTAGAAGGTTCATGCCCTATTTTAATTCTACTTGTTGTTACCTTTATGTTTTTAAAAATGTACTTCATAAATTTTATTTTGTTCAAAAGTCCATTTAAGGGTGAAGACCTTTTGACTTCTCTGTAGAACTCGATGAAGTTTGTGTACTTTTCTAACCCTCTTTGCTACTTCTCGGCATTATTTGTGACCAGATAACCGTATTTCAATTAGATTGTTTCATAACACATGTAGTTTCTTTGGAAAATGGTTTTGATATTTACTTTCAATTTTATAACCATTTATATAACAATTTTCTGGATATTCAATGCGAGTCCTATTATACCAAAGACTTCTGTCTTGAGATTTTCTTTTTTATTATCGCATGGAATATTCCTTTTTAAAAAAATTTTATTTTTCAATTACAGTTGACATTAAATATTATTTTATATTAGTTTCAGACATACAGCATAGAAGTTAGATAATTATAGAATTTATACTGTGATTCTCCTTCCTCAGTAATTCAAGTACCCACCTGGCACCATATATCGTTATTATAAAATTATTGACTAAATCCCCTATGCTGTACTTTATATCATCATGACTATTTTGTAATTTCCCACCCATCCCCTTCAACCCCCCTCCCATCTGGCAACCATCAGTTCTTTTTATGAGTTTGTTCCTGTTTTTTTCATTCATTAGTTTCATTCTTAATATTCAACATATTAGTGAAATCATATGGTATATGTCTTTCTCTGTCTGACTTATTTCACTTCGCATAATACCCTCTAGGTCCATCCATGTTGCTGCAAATGGTAAGGTTTTGTTCTTTTTTATGGCCAAGTAATATTTCATGGCATATATGTAAGAAAATTTTATCCACTCATCTACTGATGGGCACTTTTTGGGGTGCTTCCATTATCTTGGCTACAGTACATAAGGTTGCAATGAACACAGGGTTGCATACATCTTTTTGAATTAGTGTTTGGGTTTTCTTCAGATAATTACCCATAAATGGAATTGCTGGGTCATAAGGTAGTTCTATTTTTAATTTTTGAGGAAACTCCATACACTTTTTCTATAGTGGCTGCACCAATCTGCATTCCCACTAACAGTGTTTGAGGGTTTCCTTTTCTCTATATTCTCACCAATACTTGTTTTTTGATTTCTTGATGATATACATTATGACAGGTGTGAGGAGATACCTTGTGGTTTTAATTTGCATTTATCTGATGATTAGTGACATTGAGCATCTTTTCATAGGTCTATTTGCTATCTGTATGTCCTCTTTGGAGATACGTCTATTCAGGCCCTCTGCCCATTTTAACTGGATTGTTTGTTATTTTGGTAGTGAGTTGTATGGGTTCTTTATAAATTTTGTATATTAACACATCATCAAATGTATCATTGACAAATATCTTCTTCTACTCCATAGGTTGTCTTTTCATTTAGTTGATGGTTTCCTTTGCTGTGCAAGACATTTTAGATTCATGTAGTCTCATTTGTTTATTTTTTCTTTTGTTTCCCTTGCAAAAGGAGATATCTCAGAAGATATAGCTAAGAGAAATGTAAGAGAGTTTCCTGCCTGTGTTTTCTTCTAAGATTTTTATGGTATCTAATCTCACATTTAAGTCTTTAATCCATTTTGAGTTTATTCTTCTGTACAGTATAAGAAGGTGGTCTAGTTTATTTTTTGCGTGTATTTGTTCAATTTTACCAGCCCCATTTATTGAATAGACTGTCTTTACCTGCATTGTATATTTTTGCCTCATTTGTCTTATATTAATTGACGATATAGGCATGTATTTATTTCTAGGCTCTCTGTTCCATTGAACTATGTGTCTATTTTTATTCAAATACCATGCTGTTTTGATTACTGTGACCCTGTAGTAAAGTCTGATATCAGGAGTGTGATACTTCTAACTTTGTTCTTTCTCGTGATTGTTATGACTCTTCAGGGTCTTTTGTGATTCCACATTTTTGGATTATTTCTTCTAGTTCTGTGAAAACCGCCATTGGAATTTTGATAGAGGTAGCATTGAATCTATAGATTGCTTTTGGTAGTATGGACTATTTTTCTCTATTTTTATATAATTTTTATTGACTTTATTGGGGTGACATTGGTTAATAAAATCATATAGGTTTCAGGTATACCAATATATAATACATCATCTCTGTATTATATTGTGTGTTCACCACCCAAAACAAGTCTCCTGTCACCATTTGTCGCCTATTTACCCTCTTTTATCTCCCCTACCCTCTTTCCCTCTTCCCTCTGGTAATCAGCATGTTGTGTGTATCTATGAGTTTTTATCATATTTTTTGCTTAATCTCTTCACCTTTTTTTTTTAAAGATTTTATTTACTTTTTAGAGAGAGGGGAAGGAGAAAGAGAGGGAGAGAAACAGCAATGTGTGGTTGCCTCTTACGTGGCCCTCACTGGGACCCAGCCTGCAACCCAGGCATGTGCCCTGACTGGGAATCGAACCAGGTCTGCATGGTTCCCAGCCGGTGCTCAATCCACTGAGCTACACAAGCCAGGCACTGATCTTTTCACCTTTTTCACCCAAGTCCCCAACCCACCTTCCCTCTAACCATGTGTTAATGATGTTAATTCTTCCTACCCATGAGCACAATATAAGCTTCTATTTAGTGTATCATTCTAATTTCTTTCTTAAATGTCTTATAAATTTCTGAATATAAGTCTTTTACCTCCTTGTTTAAATTTATTCTTGTGTATTTTGGATGCAATTATAAATGGGATAGTTTTCTTAGTTTTCCTTTCTGATACTTCATTATTGATGTTTAAAAATTCAACTGATCTGCCCTGGCTGGTGTAGCTCAGTGGATTGAGTGTGGGCTGCAAACTAAAGGGCCACCAGTTCGATTCCCTGTCAGGGCATGTGTCTGGCTTGCAGACCAGGTCCCCAGTGGGGGCCAAGCGAGAGGCAACCACACATTGATGTTTCCCTTCTTCTCCCTCTCTCTAAAAATAAATAAATTTTAAAAATCTTTAAAAAAATGCAACTGATCTCTAAATATTTATTTTGTATCTCACTAATTTACTGAATTTATTTATCAATCTCAGTAGTTTTTTTGGTGGAATATTTAGGGTTCTCTATATCCAGTTTAATGTCATGTCCAAATAATAATAGTCTTCTTCCTTTACAATTTGGATGCCTTTTGTTCTTTCTTGTCTGATTGTTGTGGCTAACACTTCCAGCATTATGTTGAATAAGAGCAGTGAAAGTGAACATTCATATTTTTTTTCCTTATCTTAATGGAAATCCTTTTAGTTTTTCTCCATTGAGTATGATATTAGTTGTGGGTTTGTCATATATGGTCTTTATTATGTTGAGGTATGTTCCCTCTATTTCCACTTTGCTGAGAGTTTTTATCATAAATGGATGTTGGGTTTTGTCAAGTGCTTTTTATGTGTTTATTGATATGATCATATGATTTTTACCCTTCATTTTGTTTATGTGATATATCATGGTAATTGATTTGCAGATATAGAACCAACCTTGCATCCCAAGAATAAATCCCATTCGATCATAGTGTATGATCTTTTTAGTGTATTGCTGAATTCGATATTCTAATATTTTGTTGAGCATATTTGCATGTATGTTCACCAGGGACATTGGCCTATAAATTTTTCTTTGTAATCTCTTTGTCTGGCTTTGCAATCAGGATAATGCTGGCCTTGTTAAATGAGCTTTGGAGCCTTCTCTACTATTGATTTTTTTGTAATAATTTGAGAAGAATAGGTGTTAACTTTTCTGTGAATATTTGGTAAAATTCACTTGTGAAGCCATCTGTTCCTGGGCATTTGCTTATTGGGAATTTTTAATTACTGACTTGATTTCACTGATAGTAATTTATATATTTAGATAATTTTATTCTTTTTGAGTTGGTCTTAGAGGATTGCATATTTCTAAAACTGTACTCATTTTTTTCACATTGTCCAGTTTGTTGGCATATAATTCTTCATAGTACTTCCTTGTAATCTTTGTATTTCTGTGGTTTTAATTGTCACTTCTCTTTTATTTCTGATTTTATTTATGTGGGCCTTCTCTCTTTTTTCCTTAATGAATGTAGTTAAAAGTATATCAATCTTTTTTATCTTTTCAAAGAACCAGCTCTTGGTTTCATTGATATTTTTTAATTGTTTTTTTGGCTTGATTTAAAAAAAATTTAATCTGATCTTTGTTATTTCCTCCTTTCCACTCACCTTTGGGCTTTGTTTGTTTCTTTGTTTTAGTTTATTTAGGTGAAGATAATTGTTTATTTGAGATCTTTTTTGTTTATTAAGTAGTCCTATATGGCTAATAATTCCCATCTCAACACTGCTTTTAGAGAGTCTCATAGATTTGTGGTCATTATGTTTTTATTTTCATTTGTCTCAAGGTCTCTTTTGATTTCTTCCTTGACCCTATTATTTATTTATTGCTTAATAACATGATATTTAGTTTCCATGTGTTTATGTGCTTTTTAGGTTTTTTTTTAAATAATTGATTTATAGTTTCACACCATTGTGCTTAGAGAAGATGTGTGATATGATTTCAATTTTCTTCAGGTGAGACTTGTTCTGTTATTTAACAGGTGCTCTATCCTGGAATATGTTCCATGCGTGCATAAGAAAAGAATGTGTATTCTTCTGTTTGGGGGTAAAATGCTCTAAAAATATTAATTAAATCCATCTGGTCTAAAGTGTCATTTAAAGCTGCTGTTTCCTTGTTGATTTTCTGTTGGGAATATGCATCCACTGATGTCAATGGGTGTTAAAGTCCCCTGCTATAACTGTATGATTGTCAATCTCTCCCTTTATGTATATCGATATTTGCTTTGTATATTAAGATGCTGTTATGTTGGTGTATAAATCCTTATAAAGGTTATTTCCTCTTGTGGATTTGATCCTTTATCATTATGTAATGATCTTCTTTGTTTCTTAATATAGCCTTTGTTTTAAAATTTATTTTGTCTGATATAAATATTTCTACCCCATCTTCTTTTTCATTTCCATTTTCATGAAATACGTTTTTCCATCCCTTTACTTTCAGTCAGTGTGTGTCTTTCTTTCTGAGGTGGATCTCTTGTAGACAGCATATATATATGAGTCTTGTTTTCATAGCTATTCAGCTACCCTATGTATTTAGATTGGCACACTTGGGTACAAATTTATTGCCTTTTATTCTTTGTAATTATATTCCTCTTTTTGTTTCTTTTTCTTAATAAAGTACCTTTAACATTTCTTCTAATACTGGTTTGGTAGTAATGAGCTTCTTTAGCCTTTCCTTTTCTGAGAAGCTCTTTTTCTCTTCTTCAAATTTAAATGATAAACTTGCCGGGTAAAGTAGTTTTGGTTGTAGGTCCTTGCTTTTCATTGCTTTGAATATTTTATGCCAATTTTTTTTTTTTACTTTATTGTTGTTCAATTACAGTTGTCTACATACTCTCCCCTCCCCTCCCCCTCCGATCCCACCCCTCTTCCCTGCCTCCCTCCCCACCCTTGGTTCTGTCCATGTGTCCTCTATAGTAGTTCCTGAAAACCCTTCTCCCCATTGTCCCCTCCCCTCTGGCTATTGTTAGATTGTTTTTAATTTCAATGTCTCTGGTTAAGTTTTGCTTGCTTTTTTCTTTTGTTGATTATGTTCCAGTTAAAGGTGAGATCATATGGTATTTGTCCCTCACTGCCTGGCTTACTTCACTTAGCATATTCTCTCCAGTTCTATCCGTGCTGTTGCAAAGGGTATAAGCTCCTTCTTCTTCTCTGCTGCGTAGAATTCCATTGTGTAAATGTACCATAATTTCTTGATCCATTCATTTGTAGATGGGCACTTAGGTTGTTTCCAGCACTTGGCTATTGTGAATTGTGCTGCTATGAACATAGGAGTGCATAGGTTCTTTTGAATTGGTTTTTCAGGATTCTTAGGGTATAATCCCAGTAGAGGAATTGCTGTGACAAAAGGCAGTTCCATTTTGAGTTTTCTGAGGTAATTCCATACTGTTTTCCACTGTGGCTGCACCAGTCTGCATTCCCACCAACAGTGCAGTAGGGTTCGCTTTTGTCCACATCCCCTCCAACAGTTATCTGTTGCTTTGTTGATGATGGCCATTCTGACTGGTGTGAGGTGGTATCTCATTGTGGTTTTAATTTGCATCTCTCTGATGGCTAATGATGTTGAGCATCTTTTCATATGATTCTGGGTCCTCTGTATGTCCTCTTTCAAGAAGCGTCTGTTCATGTCTTTTGCCCATTTTTTAATTAGGTTTTTTGTCTTCCTGGAGTGGAGTCGTATGAGTTCTTTATATATTTTGGATATCAAACCCTTGTCTGAGGTATCATTGGCAAATATGTTTTCCCATACTGTTGGTTCTCTTTTTATTTTAATACTGTTTTTTTTAGCCCCACAGAAGCTCTGCATTTTCTGTGGAGAAATTAGCTGACAGTCTTATGGGAGCTTCCTTGTAAATAACTGTCTTTCTCTTGTTACATTAATTTTTTTTCTTTGCCTTTAACCTTTCCCATTTTAATTATCATGTATCTTGGTATGGACCTCTTCAGGTTTATCTTGTTTGGGACTCTTCTCCACTTCCTGGACCTGTGTGTCATTTTCCTTCCCCAGGTTAAGGAAGTTTAAAATAATTATATCTTCAAGTAATTTTCAATCACTTGCTCTTTCTCTTCTCCTTCTAATACTCCTATGATGTAAATGTTGTTATACCTGATGTTGTCCAAGAGGTCCCTTAAACCATCCTTATTTTTAAAAAAATTCTTTGTTCTTTTGCGGCTCTTATTGGGTATTTTCTTCTACCTTTTCTTCCAAATTGCTGATGAGATCTTCTGTTTCATCTAACCACTGTTGATTCCTTCTAGTATATTCTTCATTTTAGTTATTGTAGTCTTCATTTCTGACTGGTTCTTTTTTATGGTTTCTATGTCCATTTTATAGAATTACTTGCAGTCTCTTTGCTGAAGTCCTCACTAAGTTCCTTGAGCATCCTTTTAACCATTGTTTTGAACTCTATATCTGGTAGAATGCTTGCCTCCATTTCCTTTCATTCCTTTCTGTAGAGTTTTCCTGTTCTTTCTTTTGGGACATGCTTCTTTGTGTCACCATTTTAGCTGTCTCTCTGTATTTGTGCCTGTGTATTCTATGGAATTGCTATCTCCCAGTCTTGGTAAGGTGGCCTTCTGTAGTAGGTGTCCTGTGGGGCCCAGTTGTGCAGCCTCCCAGATTACCTGAGCTAATCGCTCCAATAGTGCCCCTTGTAGAGGTTATTTGTGCCCTCCTGCTGTAGGTGAGCACGGATTGCTGTTGGCACATACGTGGGTGGGATTAACTCTCAGGCAGGCTGGCTGGCTGTGAGGATGGGCTACAACCACAGTGTAGGAGCTGTTGTGTGAGGGCTGACCCCATGAAGCAGAATTTGTCCCAGCAGGATCTGATGCCTGTAGAGACCTCCCTTTGGGTATGCCACTTGCACAGAAAATGAGATGGTGCTCTGCTGTGGTCTAAAGCCAGTCACCTGGTGTGTTTGTTCTGGGTCCTCTTAGGAAAGACTCTGGTGAGAATCAACAGACAGTTTCTGAGGCTGCTTGTTAGGAGCTACGAAGTGATTCATGGTTGGTTCCTTCTGTGCAGGTACTGTGCACATATGAATGTAAATGTGGCCAAGGCATGAATTGAGGCTGGCTTTTACCAGTACCAAGCCAAGAGCAGGTCATATAAAGGCCTAGGTGCCCCAAGACCCACCACCATCGCTGGTTGCCCATAAGGCTCAGCCTTTGAAAGAGCCTCAGGTAGTATAAGAGTTGCATGAGGCAGGGTCTCAGGGAGTTACTAAGGAGAGTCGTGTTCATCAAGTTAATACAGATTTAAACTCGGTGTCAGTGCTGGGTCTGAGACCACTCAACAAAAGTCTCAAGGTACACCAAGGCCAGCATGCACCTGGGACCTGCAGACCTTTGCAGTGGGGAGGGGAGTTCACCTGGCTAATACAGAATAAGATTTGATGATGTGAAGAAAAGGCTCAACACAGGGAAGGTGCTGTATGTCACAAGAGAGGCCTCACTCGGAGATGCACAATTGAGTTTTTCCCTGTGTGTCTCTGACACCTCTCCAACTTGACTGAAATTCCTCAAGAGTTTTTTTTGTTTGTTTTAAAGTAAAACTGCAATGGGGGCCCAGCATGGTTGCCTCTGACAGTTCCTTGGGCCGTGCGTTAGCGGGGTAATGCTGTGTGGGGGTAGACCTAACACAAGGACACTGGCAGCTTTCCCGCCAGTCCTTTCTCTAAAGATACGCAACATCGCAGTCTCTCTCTGTACGTCTCTGACACTCCTTGAGCGGCTGTCCCTTTTCCAGGTGGAGTGTCCACAAGTGAGAGTTTGTGTGTTGTCTCTTTAAGAGGCACCTGGGTTTCCAGCAACTTTTTATTTCACCCAGATGGACAGAACCCCCACTGATTTTCACATCCATATTTATGAGGGCTTCTCTTCCTGCCATTGTTGTTCCATGCTGGGGAGCTCAGTGTGGAGCTGAGACCCCTTGTTCCTTAGATTGGACCTCTGCAACTGTGATGTCCCTTTGAATTTTCAGCTGCCGCACATGGGTTCAAGGCCAGCCCATTTTGTGTCCCCACCCCTCCTACCTGTCTCAACATGGCTTCTTCTGTATATTAGTCATCATAGAACTGCTCAACTATTATTCAGATGGTTACCCAGGTTGATGGTTCTGTAATTTAGTTGTAATTTTGCTGCGATCATGGGATGAGGTAAGTACAGCTTCTACCAATTCTGCCATCTTGATCAATTTCTACTAATGTGATTTTCTAAAAACACTCAATCTTTCCCAGGAATCAGTTTTATGTAGAATTTGTATCTTACATTTGTCAAGCTTTTTTCACTTTATAATTTTGTTTAATCTCTGCAGAAGTGAATTTACTCCTTGTTCTGCCTTGTTCTCTGTGTAGTCTTGTGCAAGTTAATGAAGCTTTCTGCTCTTTTGGTTTCTTCATTTTAAAATATGCCTAAAAGTGCTTACTACTCTTACCGTAATCAAACAAGGAGGCCATTAGACTGAGGTGGCTCTGATTTCATGGTGGCCTACGTAAGCTGTGATTCCCTTGGATGAAAACAGTCACTTACTTTTGGTGACAAACCTGAAAACACGTGTGACACTGTATGGTTTAATGATTCTTTCCAGTTAACACATTATACATGCCCCTTGAAGCAATAAGTTAGATACTATCATTTTCTTACTTCATTGTCACTATTATATAAGTGTTGCTCTGCAGATAAACACAATATGCTTAAAAAATCAAACAAAATGCATTATTCTGTCTATGAGAATGAAGACTTCCCCGCATCATAAGAGGTGAATTAAATTTTTAAGGACAAAATAGACGGTAATGTGGACAAAATTTGGAGAAAAATGTGGAGAAGATCTTCATCCTATTTGAGTGCAGACTTGATCCACGAAATGAATGTCTTTCCTTTTTTATATGTGTGATATTGTCCAACTATTTTTTTCTGGAATAATACAAGATTCACACTCACCATGAATGAGAATGAGCAATTCAGGGAGCCAGTCTACAAAAAGGAAATGTGCAGTAGCAGTGATATTTATTTCACTCATTTAACAACTATATACTGCATGTCTACCGTGTCCCAGAAACTGCTCCAAGTGCCAGCGATGCTGTGGGGACACAGACAGACAGACAAGGTCCCTTCTGTGATGGAGCTTGTGTCTAGTCTGGGAAACATACAGTTATCAGATAAAAAGGACTTACAATAACTTCCGATAGTGATAAGTAAAGAAAATAGAACGTGGAAGGGGACTCACATTTTAATAATGTCATCGAGAAAGGCCTTTGTGAAGAGGTGATATTGGAGCTGAGATTTGGGTCACAAAGAAGCTCGGAATGTGAGGATCTGAGAGAAGAGTCAAAGCAGAGACCATGATTTTGGAGAGAGCCAAGGAGCTTTAAAGAAACCCCAGGAATCTGTGCACTGGAGCTGGTTGTGTGGGTGGGAGAATACTGGGAAGTGAGCTTGGTTAGGTGGGCAGGGCTAGAATTCCTAGAATACTGTATTCTCTGGTGAGGACCAAGTGTGGCTCTGGTGGTGGGCCTGCTCCAGCAGTAGCTGCTGAATTGGAGAGGAAGCCCGCAGTGGCTCTCACAGACAAGTCTTAGGACAGCTGAGACCAAGGGGTGACAGCAGTGAGTCATCGTTCTCTCGGAGACACCAGCAGCTCCCATCCTCCTGATCGTGCATGGCCACCAGGAGGGAAGAATTCCAAGCAGGGACTCATGGGAGCTCAGCTGGGGGCTGATTAAAGTCAAGGACCTTTGTGAGCTTCACCACCTAGTATAGAGTATGACCTTTCCTGCCTGTATTGGTGGACTCTAGAACATAAACTCTAGGATGGTAGGACTTTGTTTCATTCATACCTGTATGCGCAGAACCCAGAGCAATGCCTGACATATTTCAATAAATATGTATCAAATTAGCAAATAAAAGAATGATAGTAGTAGCTAGGATCCCTGATTTTTCCAATTACTAATGTGGAATGGGACTATAAGAGTAAATATCATTTTTGAAACACAGATATTTTTTGACTTAGCCACATGGTTCCAGATTGCCAATACATACATAAAGCACAGCCAAATGTTCCTTTCTATCTGGTCAAATCTTACCCATGTCAGCTGAACACAAGATCTCATTGTTGAGATGTTTTTCAAGGGAATCTTCCTTTAGTGAGAATGAAATCTGAAAGCGAGAATTCTGTCAACTTCAAGACTTTTCTTGGTTAAAATGTATCAAAGTCCAAGTTTGGTTTCAGTATAATTATTAATTAAAACTTCCAACCAAGGAAGTAATTTTTCCCCTGTTAAGCCTGATTGAATTGGGAAATGTAAGGAAAGCATTTAAAACATAATAAGAATGTCACTTGGTAGTTTATTAAGCTTTTGGCTCTGATACGCAGCCCAGAGCAGTCATTCTCTGTCTTCATGGATGAAAGGGCTAGAACTGGCAGAATTCATGAGCATGAACATGTCTGTGTCAGGCTTTGAGGAAGGCCAGTTACTCCGTCCAATTTCTAGTACTAACTACCGGGAGGGAGGAGATGATCATTTTCAGAGTAGCTGTAAATGCTCAGGTCAGCTCTGTTGGCTTAGCGTATGCCTGCCTGCAACGTAAAAGGAAGTAAAGAACATCTGCACTCTCGATTTAAGAGTTACACATCTGAAACATTTCAGAAACACCGCATTATTGTTCAGTCAGATTACATGAGCGGATTTTTAACAGCTTACAAAATCATATGCTACGAAAACCAAAATTATCCTATTAATGACTGTCAGTTAAAGGGTTTACAACATTATTTTCAGCACAACTAATATTAACTGTGAGTCTGCTTAAAACAATCCAGTTTTGATACTTTTGAAGTAATCTCTATTTATTCTTTGTACTTATGAAAACGACCACGCCAGACATATGAACGTAAAATAAATCTTAGTTGTTAAGAGTAATGATAAATCCAAAAAATGTTTAGATATGAGTAACATTTTAATGATTGTAATGCCAGTCTCACTATATAAAGTGCTATTCTAGAATTAGCACACCAACTAGATAATCCAACTATGCAAAAGCAGATGTTTCAAAAACTTACAAATTTTGTACAATAAAAACCAAAATTGTCAACTTAAACCTAGTGCTGAAATCGGCATGGAATTGAAATGCTCTTTCAAGCATTTAGAACCTTTTCTTTTGTGGCGATAAATGTAATTCTTACTACATCGCTTCCCTTTCGGCATTGCATCAGTGTGAATCATGAAGTCAAGAAAACACATAATAACTGCAGACGGGAAAACACGACAGCACTCACTGCATTGTTAGCAAGTCTGTACTGAGGAAAAAAACTTAGTAGTGGAATTTCTCAGTCTAAATTTGATGTTGGAGGAGAAAGTTATCACCAGTCAAAATGTATTTGAATCTGTCTAGTTCTCTCTACTTCCACACAAAAAGCCTGGTCCAAGCAACCACCGCCTCCACAGCGAGAGCCTTTTAACTTGCCTCCGGGCTTGTCTCTCCACCGTCCGTTCTCCAAAAGCAACCACAGTCATCCTTTTAAAATGTGGTTTAGAACAAGTCACTTTCCTGCTTAAGCTGCCCCCCATGACCCCTTTGCACGAGATCCCAGCTCAGATGACATCTCTTTGCCTAGAAGGTCTCATCTGAAGTGGCCCCTGGTAACATTTCTTACACCCCACCACTGTCTGTCCTGCTCACCAGACTCCAGTCACACTTACCTTTTTCTCATCCTCAAACATAACAGCTTCTTCCATGCCTCAGGGCCTTTGCATTAGCTGGCATCTCCGTCTTCAAGGTTCTCCTTCTCCCTAGAGCTTCACAAGGCTCCCTCTTTCTCTCCATTTAGCTCTCAGTTTAAATATCAACCCTGGCCTCACCATCTGAAGCCACCACTTGGACGTATCACCCTAAGGTATTTTTATCATAGCTATATTGCTACTTGCATTATTTCTTGCTTTTTAAACTGTTTATTTACTTACTGTGTATCACACAGACTAGATATTTAGTAGAACTCCATAAGTATAAGGACATGGTATTCATTTTTTAAACCTTTTAAAAGCTGTAAGATCTGTAGTGATATCCCCCTATTTAATTCTTGACACGGGATTTATGCCTTCTCTACTTTTAGTCTTGTCAGTCTTACTAAATAAAGACTGTGATTTTTACTGATTTTTTTTTTTACAGAATCAGCTTCTTGTTTCATTGATTTTATCTATTGTATTCCTATTTCCAATTTAATTCATTTTTGTTCTTATCTGTATTCTTGCTGCCTACTTTCTTTGAGTTGATTTTGCTCTACTCTTTCTGGTTTCTCAACAGGAACTTAGATGATTGATATGAGCCCTTTCCTCTTTTAAATGTAAGCATTCAGTGCTATAAATTTACCTCTCAGCACTGCTTAAATTGCACCCTATATATTTTGATATATTTTGTTTTCGTTTTCATTCTATGCTATGTATTTTAAAATTTCTTTGGAGACTTCCTCTTTGACCATAGAATGATTAGAAGTATGTCTCTTTCCATGTGTTCAGAAATTTTCCTGTTTCCCTTCTATTTACTTATTTCTATTTTTATCCTACTATGATAGAGAACGTACTCTGTATGATCTCAGTTTATTTAAATTTGAAGTTCATTTTGTGGCCCAGGATATGTTCTATCTTGGTAAATGATTCATGGGCTCTTCAAAAAATCTGTTTTGCTGTTGTTTGGTGAAGTGTTCTGTATATTTCCATTAGATGCTACTGGTTGTTTGTACTGTTCAGATCTTCCACTTCCGTGCTGATTTTCTGTCCAGTTCCGCCAGGAACTAAGGGTAGGATGGGACGTTCCAGGCCTAATTGTGCGCTTGTCCATTTTTACTTTCGGCTCTATTTCTGCTTCATGTATTTGGAGGCTCTTTTGTTTGATATGTGCACACTGAGGATAAAAATAATTATGTTTTCCTGGTGGATTGATCTTTTTCTTATCATTGTAATATAATGCTCCTCTGTACCAGTAATGATTTTTTTCTGAAATCAACCATATTAGATATTAATATAACAACTCCTGCTGTTTGGGGGATAACAGCTTTACTGAGATATAATCCATATGTCATACAATTTACTCACTTAAAGTACACAATTCAATAGTTTTTTTATATTTATTATATTGTGCATCCATCACCATAATCAATTGTAGAGCGCTCTCATTGCTTTAGAAGAAAATCCCATACCCCTTAGCCATCACCCCACAATTCCTTTTTTTCCTTCAACCTCCACGTCAGTTCTAGCAAACCACTCACGTATCTACTTTCTGTCTGTATAGATTTGCCCTCTGGACATTTTATATAAATAGAATAATACAATATGTGGTCTTTTATGAAGCATTTCTTTCACTTAGCAGAATGTGTTTAAGGTTTATACATGCTATGGCATGTTGTCAGCACTTCGTTCAGTTTATGGATGAACAATATCATTGTATGAATATACCATATTTTGTTTATCCATTCATCAGTTGGTAGACACGTGAGTGTTGCCACTATTTGACTATTATGAATGATGCAGCTATGAATAGCCATGTACAAGGTTTTGTGTGAGCAAATGTTTTAATTTTTCTTGAATATACACCTAGAAATAGAATTGCTGTGTCAAAGGGTAACACTATGTTCCATGTTTTAGAACTATCAAAATGTCTTTCAGAATGGCTGCGACATTTTGCGTCACACCGACCGTGTTTGAGGGCTCCAGTTTCTCCACTCCCTTACCAGCGCTGGCTGTTGTGTCGGATTTTTTGATTCTAGCCATTCTACTGAGTATGAAGTCATATCTAATTGTGATTTTGATTTGTATTTTCTTAATGACATAATTTTGTGCATCTTTTTATGTTTTTATTGGCCATTGTATATCTTTGGAGAAAATCTATTCCAACCCTTTTCTTATTTTTATATTGGCTTATTTGCCTTTTTTCCATTGAGTTGTAAGAGTTCTTTATATAGTCTAGGTATAAGTGTCTTATAATAAATGTATTTTTATATTTTATATATAATTTGCAAATATTTTGTCCCATTCAGTGGCTTTTTAGTTTATTGATAGTGTCCTTGGAAGCACAGTGTTTTTGCTTTTGATAAAAACCAATTTATCCATTTTTGTTGTTTATATTTTAGTGCTGGGACAACGGAATATTCACATGCAAGAAAATGAATTTGGACATGCTACCTCATGCAATACCTAAAATTTAACCCAAAATGATCAAAGGCCTAATGTAAGAAGTAAGACACTTAGAAGAATACACAGGTAAGTCTTGGGGGCCATGGATTTATCTCACCTTTTTTTTTTTTTACCATATTTTAGAGTTCTTTAGTCACCTCTTTAAGGGTTTATACTTGTTCTTAGCAGGGAGAAAACAGGGAAAATTTCTTTAACCTAATAAGTACTTTTAAGATGATCTAATACAGCTCATCCGATTGTTGGGTCTACCTCCCTGAAAAGCCTGTGCTGAGCCGTTTCCCCGGAGCCTATGTCTTACCAGCATTCTTTGGAGTTTGATCCATCCAATTATCTTCTGCTTAATGGGCTTTATCTCAGGTCATGAACAAGGTTTGTGACGGGTTATCAGGGAGCCTCTCATCTCCAAGGTTCATTCCAGTTAAATTCCTTTTGTAGAAGAAAGAGCCATCAATTATCGCTTTGTCAGGAAAGTGGGAAAGGAAAACAGTCTTGTTCCTGCTGGAGTGAGGGTTGACTGTTGCGGCTCTTCTCAGGTGTTTCCACTACAGTTGCTGGAGTCCCACCCTGCCAGTCAGTGTATCGATTCACAGAATGGGGGCTAGTCGGGGAATTTAGTATTTGCTAGGCTATAGCTTCCTTATTCGGAATGCGGAGATCTTATACTTGTGGAAAATATTCTTCGAATGTACATTTGACTGTAGAGGATGAGACAGGAATGTTATGCATTGAAACACATTATCTTTGTTTTGTATTATTTGCAGAATAGCATAGTTTTCAAAGTAGACATATTATGCTACACTGGTCTTATGCTTGGTTTTGAAAAGGTATATCCCAGTGCAAAATTAAACATTTATTTTTTAGAATAGCATACAAAGACTTTTGTAATACCCAAGCTAATCTCTTCAGACTGTATACTTCCTTTGTATACTATTTACTTTGTATAGTATTTTTAGCAACTATTTGTATTTCCCACCCTCTTCTTTATCCTGAATCATTTTTATATCTTATTCCATTTCCCAGGAATATCCATCCACAAATCCTTATTCAGTCTCCAAAAGATCTGTGTAATTTTGTATATATTTTGTTTAATTTTCTTACTAACCAGTACATTACTATTGGAATTTAGAATGTTTTCAGTGGAGCTTCTTTCTTATGAGTTCTAGAATCTAAATCAATAATTTAATTGATACTGACATATCACAATATGATACAGAGTCATCTTTGAATAATGGTTACAACAGACTATAAAATATTGGCACATTACTCAAACATCTGCATGTTAATGTATGAGCCAAATATTTAGGTCTAACAATTCAGACAAAAGCATAAAATTATATATGTTTTGTGGTAGACTAGATATACGCCAACCAAACCCACTGCTTCTTTTTGAGCACACAATTGCATTTCCTACGCTCCTGGAATTTAGGTATGGCCATGCGAATAGTTCTAACCAATGGAGTTTGAGGAAAAGTTAGATGTGACAGGAATCCCACTCATCTGCATGACCGTGGGTCCCGGGAAGAGAATTCCCATGTCTGAGCTTGCTCCGTGGGAAAACACTCCCGTGAGGGCCAGCGTGAAATCATGCTCTTGAGAAGGGGGTTCTTTGAGGGGAAATTGAATTATTGAATTACCTTACAGGAACTTGCTACCTTGCTGACACCCTTCCCCCT